>OMOU01083211.1:0-15757 GCA_900312585.1 Malacocephalus occidentalis
CACACACACACACACACACACACACACACACACACGCCCCTTCCTGTAACAGCAGGAGCTAAACCCGGTCACCCTGACCACAAACACGCCCGGCGGCCGAGGTTAACGACGTATTGAGACTCATGGTTGTGCGATCGGGTATCGCGGGTGGCGAGGGTGGAGTGAGAGCCCTCTGGGAGCGGAACTGGTGCGTGAAACGCCACTACAGAGGCTCGGTCAACACGCGCGCCCGCGGCTTGTGTGGCTCGCAGCGGCGGCAAATCGACATTAAAAATAATGAACAAAAAAACGGAAAATGATGTCGTTTTTTTTTTGTCCCCCCCCCTCTCTCTCCTTTGATCGGGACAGCACAATGAGGAGACCTGACGTCGGGGGGGGGGTTACGGGCACAGTTTCCCTCATAACGTGATAAAACACGACCCATCTATGATCTATCTATCTGTCTTCGAGAAATAATTGCTACGTGCTTCGCAGTGATTTATGTCAACAACGATCTCTTGAAATGTACACGCTCAGGGGCTTCGAGGGCACCGCTAACTGAATCCACCATTTTTTTTTTCTTTCTTTCTTTCTTTCTCTGCCAAATGTCAAGGAGGGAATAAGAGACGAGGGAATGATCGAGTGGCCCAATGGGACGGTGGCCAGCCAGCTGGCCCCTCCCCCGGGGCTGGAGGAGCTGCAGAGGTCCAAGTGTGTCCTGGGCTTCATCCCGGTGGTGTACTACAGCACTCTGCTCTGTGTGGGGGTGCCAGGTACACCCGTCTGCATCATATGTCACGCGTGTGTGTGTGTGCGTGTGCGTGTGCGTGTGTGTGTGTGTGTGTGTGTGTGTGTGTGTGTGTGTGTGTGTGTGTGTCCCTATTCTGAACCCAATTCCAGCAACAACAGTCTGAGGCTGTAACTATAGGCTAACATTTGTTTTCAAATTTGATGTCATAAACTTGAGTTGATGATTGGCCATAAAACGCTATATACTTTTCTTTCCTTTCAGTGCCATAAAATGTGACTTGTTTTGAATTAATATTTGCATATCAACATGCATACCATTACATCATTGTGTGCGATGTGTTCTAATAGGAAAAACTAAATTACAACTCCAGTCAAAAGAATATATGTTTTGCGTTACAAGTGTGGGATTTGGCATGGCCAAAAAAGCACCTTTAACTCCTAATGAAGTTGTGTGTTGAAGGAAACCCAACTCGTTCATTCTAGAGGATATTTTCTTGAAAAATTATCAACATTGTTTGATTAATAAGTTAAGACCTTTATGAATAACTTCTCATTTTGAAGTTTGACAAAACATTGTTGGTATTTTTATTTTATAAATTATTTTAAGCCAGCCAAGAAATATTGTCTGGGTTTTGTTTGACTGAAAGTACTCCATAGCTTCTTAATGCTTCCCCCCCTCTTTTTCAACATTTTAGTTTTAATATAATACGTTAGATTTGTGTATTGTTTTTCCAGTTGTGGAACAGTCTGGACCTTCAATGTCTTCTTGGAATCGACTAAATTCAACATGGCTTCCGCAGATAGTTCATATTTGTACTTTGAGATCGTTCTGGTTACAGTAAAAAACATTGGAAAGGGTATATCCAGGGCAAGAGCTGAATGTGTTGAAGGGTTAGTGAAAGAAGCATACAAGAGGAATATAGAAGTTATAAAAACACATGCATGCACACACGTCAATTCTGAATTTTTACTGAAAAATATTTAGCCCTAAAACATGCACAAGGGGCAGGGTCACTGGAGTACACTGGATGTGGTTAACACAACCCGCGCCCACAGCTGGGTTTCTTCGTTCCTCAATTTGAACAATATGCAAAAATCTGACAATCAATAGGATGTGGTGTGCGGGACATTTAAAATACACCTACCACTTTTGTTAGGGCAGAGGGTTTGAGTCATCTTTTGCTGGAAAATTACATTTTATTTCCTTCACTTTCTCCGGTTTTCAAAATAAATGTAATTTGCCATAAAACCCTGTTTCCCTTTGTCATTCATATATTTTAAAGTTGGATATTTCTTGGCTCTTTAATGGTGAATATACAAAGTATAATTTCCTATACATATACAATGGACATCAATATAAAACAATTGCAATAGCAGTCAAAATGGCCCCCTCAAATGACCTGGACTCCTTCCAAGGAGCCAATACTCCTGCATAGGTCCCCCTTTGAGGAAATCTGTAGGTTGTGAGCGTGTCGTAGGTTGGACTTGTGTGGCTTTTCCATTGCCGGCCTTAATGAAGCAGTTGGGACTATAGCCACAGAGGTAGGTCACCTCTACGGCCTTTTCCCTTAAAAGGAGTGGTTTCAACCAGCTACTGCTTCAATACTGGCTGATATTAAGGTTCATCTGAGGTCACTGACAGAAACAATGAGTTAAAAAGTTGAATAAATGAAACCTATTGATTTGTATCTTGGTAGGTTATTGCTCTTAAGATCCCAACCAAAACACCTGGCAGTGGGGGCTTCAGTTCCCTTCTTTATTTAGAAAATGCAGACTAATGTTTGGTCAACAGCTTTTCACATACTTTCCTTGCCCAGTAGTAGAGTTGTAGTATACAGAAAAAGCTGTTGCTAAAAAGTAGACTCTCCACTAAGTGCTGATGAGATGACAGCCCATACCATTCTATTGGTATTAAAATGAAAGTGTTCCTCTGGTGATTATCAGTGGATGTCAACACTTCATCCCATCAGAGGGATGGATACCTGATACCTACATTTTGGAGAGTTGGAAGTTTGTGATATATCACAGACACTTAGCATATATTAAATAGTTATACATTTGAGGCAATGTATTTTGCTCTATCTCTGAATAAATATATCAATATCTATATATATACTGTATATAGCGATGGCTGAACATAACTGTATAGCATAGTTCAGTTGACAATGCATATTTACATAAGCGCAACCGTTTCTGTGTAAAACTAAATAAGCGACACCAAGCCATTTCCTAGACTTTCCTTCCTAAAATAGAAAAATGTAGACATTTTCTAAGCCACAGCTACAGTATGTTAGTTGTTGCCGTTCAGCGCCTCTATGGCCGTGCTGAGCATCTTGCAGTCCAAGTAGGCCACCAGGCCGCCCTGGTTGGCCCAGCAGTCCGCTCCCTTGCTCTGGGTGTGGGGCCGGTGGTACGTGAGCTGGGCCCCTTGGGGCTCCGCGGATCCCAGGCTTTCCGTGTAGTCGACGATCCCACCGCCGAGCGCCCTCAGCAGGGCGTGTGGGGCGCACGAGTCCCACTTGAAGGTGCTCCCCTCGGACAGGACATAGACGTCGGCCAGGCCCACGATCACGCACAGGATTTTGTAGCCGGCTCCGGAGGCGTAGGTCAGCTGGTCCAGCCCGCAGCGCGAGGCCAGCGCTTGCTTCACCGCGGGCTTCTCGCTGGAGCTCAGCACGGCCCTCAGCCCCGCGCGGCCTGGTGTGCTCGCAGGGAGCGACACGGAGCATGCGTTCACACCGCCGCACGACACGCCCCAGAAATGCTTCCCTTTCCAGCTGTAAGGAGGTGACAACAGAGTTGTCAAAAAATACTAATAATAATTTCTTACAAATGGAGAGGTAACGCTAGAGTTCCAATGCAGTCGTGACTTACCAACCCGATGGATCTTTGTAGTTGAAAGGCTGGTTGATCACACCCATGATGGGCTCCCCGGTGCTGCGGAGGTAAACCCCGATCAGAACCAATGCACAGTGGAGACCCGATGGAGACAGGCGGCCCTCTTCCAGTACCTCCTCACGCCCCTCGATGTATTGGCTGGTAGCATCTTCACATAGAAACAAAAGTGGAATATGTACACTGTTTTTGTAACATTTTGTTTAAGATGCATCAGGTCAACTACAGCCACAGGTGGGTTTGTTTTACTCTTCTGATTAAACTGTTCAAATCTTTTTGAGCAAAATGCTGTAGAGGGAAATGTTATTCTTTTTGTTACCGATGGGGTCGATCCAGATGCCGAGCTCGGAGGGGCCATGCGGTATGCTCAGGTCTCCAGTGACTGTGTCTCCGGTGGCCGGGTCCTGGTGGATGGCCTTGGCCAGCAGGGACGCTGCCGTGGAGTCACCGTCCAACACGGTGGCCAGCAGAGCTGCCGTCTCTGTCTCAGTGGCACACACCGTCACCACTACACTCTCTCCTACGGGACGCAGGGAAACACACACACACAAGCTGAAGCATTGGGCCATTTCAAACAGGATATACGAGAGGGCGTAATAATAGCCTACTACTACGTACTGCCATTAGTGTAGTTATTTCTCAGGCACATTAATACAAAGTAATGACAAGCAGGCATCTTACTCAAAGTTGCCTAAAGGTAGACTGGTGAAATTAGGGTTCAAACCAAGACATTTTTTTCATCTAAGGGTCAAACTAATCACCATACTATTCTGCTCTCCATATAGATAACGATTCTATTTAATAACCTTCTCAACAGTGATACAACCATGTCTAAAAATCCAGGCATCACATTTAATGAAGTGTTGGGTGATTGCGTGATTTGTAAAAAAAATAAAAAATAAATAAAATAAATAACATGTTTAAATAATTCCTAATTCAAGACCGTGTAGACTCCTGGAGCATCTTACAGTTAGTGAAATAATTACCAAGTCCATTTTCAAACTTGTTGGACTCTTCGCCTTGGATGAAACCGCTCATTTCAGGGAACTGGACAAAATACATCAAACATAGGGTATGATAATTGTACATTACCAAATATATATATATTACACAAAGACATAGTACTACTTGACTATACTATAGTAAAGAGGACGAGTAGACGTCCTACCTCAGCGCCCACATAATGTCGGATCATCTCCTGTATAACCACGTCAGCGAGCGTCTTGAAGTCCTGGACGAACTTCTTGTTCTTGTCGTCTCCGGTCTTCTCCTGCACGAGGAGCTCGAAGAGCGGCCCCTCCTGCCTGCACACCCGGGCCACATTGGCTGCCTTCTCTGCTACGCGGAGCAGCAGTGTTAGTAGGGCAGCCATTCCTGGAGTAAAGGTAGGATACAGTATTATTAGTAGTTCAGAAGAGTGCTGTGGGGCATTGAAATGGGAACGATCAGTCAAGCAGGTGTGTATTTAGAGAAGAGAGTCGGCGAGAAATATGGGACGTACTGTACTATGTATGGTCTCGGAGTTAAAGAGGGCAAAAAGCAGCCTACTGTTAAGAGGTGTGGCCTGATTCGACAATCACCGTCTAGTTGTATTCCTATTAGTAGGCTACATTCGTCACCAACCATCCGTTCTGAAACACACCATTCTGTAATTTAAACTGATGAGTTTGTTTTCCCCACAGTCGCCACATAATACATACTAATACACGTGAGCAAAACGATGAAACCCATACCTTTACTGGAGAAGATGGGTGGCCGATCGCGTTTCCTTTCTCTGCGGACTATAAAATACGGTATGTTATTTCCAGTAAGTTGTCTAACGTCACGTAAAATGGCACGTAAACAGTTTACACAATACGTCTGTCACAGCTCTGTAGACCATAACAGACCCCGAGTCCCCTACTTCAAATCGTATTTCCTGATTGTGGCTGCTCACGTTTCTGTGACGTCAACACGGGGGCGGGCCGTGTGGTCGGACGTTGAGATGAACGGCACAGTCAACCGGAAAAAGACAACGGAACCGGATGCATGTTTTTTTCCTACGGGCCACAACCACAAGCGATAAATGGGTGGTTCAGCCCTATGGTTCAGCCTGAACAAAATTGTGAATATTGTAACGTAATGTTCCTCTGCGCATTGCCAATTTATTAATTATTATAAACAGTTTCAATATTCCGTTATTATGCAATGTGGCTATAAAGAAAATGATTAAATGAACACACACAATAAAAGTATACTTTTTGTGAATCAAATCAATCCGGTCTCCTCAAACCCACAGCAGAAGAGTGTCATAACTGACAAAAATGCTGCATGGCCACACACACGCACACACAGCAGAAACATGACACTAATTAAGATGAATATTTAGAAAGTGCCTTTTAAGAATCCATTAGACTGGCATTCAGCTTTACAGTGTGGGGAAGAGACTGCATGCTCACTCTTCTTGTGAAGCAGCCAAACGCATCAGACCTTCAGTCACGGCACCCGATTCAAGCTTAACAAAACAGCCAACATCCTTTTCAAATGCAGGTAAAGCAAGCTATATGTTGTACCATACTAATTTTGATTGTTGTTAACTAGCTCATATTCTCTTCCTATGTTGCTAGCTGTTTTTCAATTCAGAATTGTTTTTATTATACAGTGGTCAATCAAATATATAGTACAATCTTAGTTATAGTCATGAAAGCTTGACATCTCCCACTGGTGTCAGAGAGATGTATGGGGACTCAGGATATGATTTGGAAGATTGAAACGAGGTGTGTTTATTGTAGAGCTCCCTGAGTGACATGGAGAGCGCCATCGTTGCCATTATCACGGTGTTCCACAAGTACTCTGGGAATAGGAACAAGCTGAAGAAAGCAGAGCTCAAACACCTCATCAATCATGAAATGAGCCACTTCATCATGGTATGCCAGCCCAACCTGTGTTGATCTCTTTGTGTGTGTGTGTGTATAATATGGAGGGATATATTTACACTTGGTGTGGATTGAACAGCAGTACTGCCTAAAAAAATGATTGTGGTTTATTGGTTATCTGGTAAAAAACAGGATTCTTGCATTCTTGTTTAAGAAGGCTTATTTTTGGTGGATTGTGATCAATTGTCTGAGAGGTTAGGATAATTAATGATCTATATAAATAAGGGACCGTTTAAAATGGACATTGACCAAAAGGGGTTGTTTTGCCAAACAACTTTCAGAAACAATCTTTCATTCTGGATTCAACAGAAAATCGAGGAGAGCGACACACTGGACAGAGTTTTTAGAGACCTCGATCAAAATGGAGACCTGGAGATAGACTTCCAAGAGTTTATTTCCCTAATCGCCATGGTTACATCAGCATGTCATGACCGTATACCACCTTGAATCACCATCGATGACTTCGTCCATCCATTACAGTTTTAAGAACATCGAATAAGGTGTCTTTTTATTTGTCAGTGGACTGAAATGAAATGTTTTTTTGAACATTTTCTATATATTCATTATATTATTGATTGGTGAATACAATTCACTAGGCCATTCAACTGCATGAATATATTCAATGTTACCATTGCTGTAGTATATAAAGAGTATGAGCATGTACAGTGAATGTTGTTCTGTGTCATATTTATGTCAGAATTAACAATTTACATTGGCTGTCTTGATGAATTTATAAAAAAGTGTTACATGTACACTAATAAACATGCAAACAAAATCACAGTGTGTTGAACAACATTTACAAACTTCCTAATATGACCTAATGCATGGCATATCATATTTATAATCTCTCGTCATCAAGCTTTTACAAAACATAAATGTGCTATAAGTTGAGTCATCAAGTAGCAATTGGAAGTAAAAGCCCTATCCAGTTCTTTTGGCTTTCCAAATAAACATTACATTACATTCACGTTTAGGGCATTTGGCAGATGTAATTTGTTCTCCAAAGATAAACAAAAAGGATAAGGTTAAGTTTCTCTTGGTTTATCTTCTTAGGTTATCTTCAATAAAATCAAACATTTTCTTCCAGGCATCTTCCTGGGCAGCTGCATGGGGTGCAGGGTGGCCTCCCCAGATTATGCTAACTACAAAACAGCATGTATAAGACAGCATTAAAACTTAAACTTGAGAACTTGCCATCACATTCACATACTTCCTATCTTTTGTTCCAACTACAGCCATGTCGACTATAGTAAGGAAACGAGTATTAGCTAAATGTACATTTTTGAAGAAAAATAAATACCACATACTTTTCTTTGGTTTGACCATCCAGAGGGATACTCTTACGTTTGGAGCGTAAGGTGGTTCTATCAGATGACCCGCCCCAGGGTACGACAGGCGAGTGAATAGAGGAGCTTTACCCACGGACCTCAGGGTCTCCTCAATCTCAATGAGCGATGCAACATGGTTGGAGTCAGAATTCATTAAAACTGGTATGTGTATCAGATTTGGATGTATGCATGCAGAGATGCAACTTCCATGTTTGGAAAATAAAAGTCCTCTCATTCTGAGTCAATAACCTGGGGTCAGTTAGTTAGCACACACCAGAAATACTAGGATGTGGAAAATCCATGTATGGACTGGAGCATGGTATGATTTTTTTTAACTTCTGAGCATAGCATGATTTTTAACTTCTGAACTGGAAATTGTCTTTGTTATTACTAATCCAATGTTATTTGAATGCGTTAAGGGTCATCATTTGATATGCTTGTTTACCTCATTGGCTGTCTCCGTACTCGCACAGCTATGGTCGTCTTCACCCACTATGTACATCAGAGGGCATTCCAACGCTTCTACCTGCAAAAACACACACGGGGTGTGGGGGTCATTGAGCCTGTGTCAGTGCATGTGTGCATGGGCAGTCAAAGGGTTACCTTCACTTTCTTGTCCTTGGGTATCAGAGAAGGCATGGATATAGCCTTGAAAATGATGTTGCCATGTTCATCAAACATCTGGTTTCTACAAAGCAGCAGAACAGAAAGCTGTAAAAAGGTAGCAATGCCATGTGGTAATACAACATGATGAGACTTGAACATGAGAAAATGCTACAAGCTCAGGTTTTGGTGGAAAAGCACTGGCACTGATTTTATATACATCTTATATTTCAAGAGCTTAATCTTCACATATTGCTGTTATACATATTCCCTTATGATATAATATTAGAGATATATTGCTCCTGGTGTGTGCCAATATATTTTGAGAGCGATGTAACAAAATGGCCAGATCGGTCTCAATGTTAATGAATGCACACAAAAGGATTCACAAATGCACACACGTTTTCAAATTATTATACTCAGTTTCAGTTCGTGGCTGCATAGCCAAATATCATCTTAGAATCAAGTTCACGTTAGTGTAAATATAATTACTGAATGACGGGGGCTATATCGTCTCAATTATTAACCAATCATTCATAAATCGAGAAGATTTCATTCTTGAATTATCATTTCATTCATACCACATCAGAAAATTAGATCTTATCAGAACTACGTTTGTTGACCTTATTTACAATTTCATAAAAATGTGATGATCCATGTTAGTGATAAATGAGTATATATACTTTGCAACGCATTCAGAAATTCCAGGCAGTTTGTCGAGAGCTCCCAGCGGCCCGTTGATACAAATCACACACTTTGGCTGATGAGAAGAGAAAAAAACGACATTACTTTGATTGACACATACCGCATATGCTTATCATTTTTACTCACTTTGACACCCATATGAGTGGCCATTCGAAGGACAAGTTGGACTCCGTATGAGAGACCGATGAGACCAATCCGGTCCTCGCAGATTTCCGGGTGGTCTTGAAGGAGCTTGTATGCCGTCTACCAGGACGGAGCGGAGGGCAGGGCACAAAACAAGAATGGGTCAGCTGTATCACGCAGGGCACCACATTGAGGTACACCACCAACATACTGAGGAAACAAAAAACAAGTCGACTCTGTTTACCTGGAAGTAATCATCCCCAACATTAATTTCATTCGGCGGGCCGGGGATGTCTTTGTGTGCAAAGTAGGCAAGCGACAAGCTGGCAACGCCTTTCGATGCAAACAGCGCCGAGCGGTATTCGTTCAGGCCTCCTCCCATGCCCCAGAGGTCAACCATAGCGGGGAAGGGACCCGGACCTGGGGGTGATGGAGACCATCCTGTCAGTCACTGAGCCGCACGGTGTGTCAACCATCTTTAATATAGGACGTTTTCACCCCAAGCAGGGGATGTATTGTTATTATACGGATCATTATACGGATATTATAATCAATAATTTAGCTTTATAGCCTCTGATCTGTGCTCAATTTAACTCAATGAATACATGAATATAATATAGAATAAAAATGAATTAACCAAATAACAAATGGTTGTGTCCATACGTATACTGTGTGGGTGGATGCTTTACTTTCTGCTTACCAGAAGGCAAGAACAACGTCCCCACCACTCCATTTTGGCGGATCTCCACCCTCCTCGTGTGTGGAGTCATGTACCACCTCTCCACCGTGGAAGCGGCCAGAGGACAAGCATTCTGCTCATCCCCTGCAGGACCCTTGCTAGAAGACACGTGGCCCTCCCATAGGGACAGCTGCACTGTGTACGGCGTCTGTACGTCTCTCTTTCTCAACCTGTGTGGACGAGTGCACATCGAGTACAGGTCTTTAAGGCATTTGGCACTCAATACATCAGTGATTCGTTGAACCGGTATGAAGATCCATGGGGTGGAGCCCTGCTGGTTACTCCCAGGTCAGGGTTGGTGTTTAAGGTTGATGGGGCTTTCGCTAGTGGAGCTCCCTCACAATGGAAATCTCTCAAACACACTTAAACACTAGCTTCTTTTAAATCGATGTAAGATCTTTTGGATAAGTTTAATATATTTTTTCATTGTTTGATCTTATTGATTGTATTGTCTTTACTTTGTTTTTATCTGCCTTGCCTGGTTTTATTTCCTTTCTGTAAAGCACTTTGTAAGATTGTAAGAAAGATTGTAAGAAAAGTGCTATATCAATAAAGTGTATTCTTCTTATTATTATTGAAGTCCAATCAAGCATTCAGTGAATTCAGTCTCTGCTTTTTCCTCAGCCTCACTCATTTTGCTGTCAAATGTAAATGCCTACATGTAAATGTATGTGGCTTTGAAGTTGAAATGCTTGAATGCTTGAAATGCTCTTTCACACACACACACCCCCACACACACACGCACCTCACACCCTCTCTTGCAGAAGGCGCAGGATGCAGTGCCCAGAACAGTCCCATTGGTTCACAGCCAACATATGACCCCCCAACTGAGTGATCCTTGGTCACTATTTTGAGACAGAGCAGGGAATGAACACATTAAAAACACACAATATAAGAAGTGCCAATGTTTGACCTAGAAAATGGATAGAGCTAACAGATAGTCAATGTCAACACTCACTTTTTTGGGGTACTTTTTGTTGTTCACAATCAGTGTTACACTAATCCTTATGGACTTACAGTTAACAACACCATTCTTGTCGGTGTTGTAGTGGGAGAAGGCTTCCCACAGGTCCCCTTCTTCACTGTGCATGTGCGCGTGCACGGTGACGGGCCAGCACGGGGGCAGGAACCGTCCCTGGATGGAGATCTGCTCATCGACGAGGGCACGGGCGGGTCGAGCAGTTAATAAAGGGGCGGGCGTGAACTTGCTCCTCCACCGCACGGCCCCTTGGGTCCGAGGGGAAGGAAAAAGTTAGGAGCAGTTAAGGCAGTTATGGTGAAAGACTTGGCCTTTGCCCCAACCGTCAGACAACATGTGGTTCCATCGTAACAGCAACACTCCCGCTTTACCTTGTCTTTGTCCTGTATGTCGCAATAGCGTTGTTATGGATGAATGGGCTTTCAACATTGTGGATGTGGAATATAGTCCTCCCTATAGTTAGGCATAAACAATATTGTTTAGACCAATTTGGCCAAACCTGTAATGTTATGAGTGGCATGGTTTGATCTTATGTATGTAAATATGTAATGATCACAGGTCCAACTGCTCCAACTGGAATGACAAAGCAGTTCTCCTTACTGTTACCTGACAGCCGGTAGCCAATCAGTAACCAGGAAGGGGTATGGACAAACATTATTTACTTTCACATATCCTCACAAAAGCAATAAACATAATCACACATACGACAGCAGGTCATAACATACAGATCAACCATGTATTGATTTGGGATGACATAAAAACCTATTTAAAAAGCAATTCAGTGTCAATAATCTCCACAAAAGCAAAAGCCCTAAATGTAAATGGAAATATTGCACAATAAACACAAATACATCATCGTAAATGATTAAATAATGTTAGTTGTAACATATTTGTTTTGTTTACATATTTGAAGAGTGGGCGTGGTCACCCACATCTTCTTTACTACGCCACCACATGAAATCAAGTAATCTCAAAATATGTGCTGTTAATCTAATGGGCCTACTGACACTGATTTAAAATGTTTTATTCTACTCAGAATAAACCATTCTTGAGATATGTTTGTATATGATGTAATGTAAGGCTAAGTTACAGCCTATTTGTTTAATTCTTGACTTAAAAGTTCTTAAAAGTACACTTTTAGTAGTCTCACTTAATTTATCACTGATCACTTTAACCGTAACTTACCTCCAAATGGAGGCAAAGTAGCGCAATAGCGATTCTGCATTCTGCTGTTCAACTTGGTGCAGACACTGGTCTGGTATTATATCTGTTTGTCGCTTTGGAGCTACAATTTGCAAAACCATTTTCTGAAAGCAAATATAGTCGACTGAACAATAGTTTCGCGTGAAGCACAACATACCTCGTAAATTCGACGATCAAAAGAAATGTTGGGTTCAAGTTATTATTGATCGGAAAGACCGGAGTCAGTAGTAATACGGTAGTAGTATAGTAAGTAGAGAGGTGGTGAGATCAAGTGAGAAGTTTTCAACAGTGGGATCAAACCTGTGAAATTTATTTTGAGTTATTCCCGATAATATCAAATAATCAAACATTGCCTTCTCAAGTGTATTTATTTATTTATTGTTACTTATACTCCTATATATCACATACCTGTCCTATCAGTGAACGGGTGAATGTGTACCCGTGACGTCTTGAGCGCTTTAGGATATCGTCCGGGTACCTTTCAAAGTAAATGCCTGTTCCGTCTAGTCCAGTGTACAAGGTGGCGCCACGAGGGACTTTATTTTGGAAAATAATCGCAGTAGTGTAGGGATCCGGTTCAATTATTTGGAACTAGCTTACTTGTCGGTTTACTGTTGCGAACTCGAGATATGTGGATTTAAGCGTATGTACGCGTCTCATCCGTCGCTATATAACGGGTTGTTTTGGTCCAAGCCGCTACGGTTGTTTTGTTCGCTTCTCCTGTGGTGTTTGGGTGAAGGGTTTCGCCCACCGTTCACAGCTAAACTCAGCTGCCTCTGGTCGTAGAAGGGCGAAGAACGACGTTTGCTGTCAAGGAACTCCGATGTTGTTACCTCCATCACATTAAATGTAAACACTTTATATACAAGCACATGTTTTCGTAACTTTCGGTTTTATGCCACAGTCGAGACGGTCAACCCCGCGGGACACGATGTATTGTTTTTGTGTGATTGGGGTGTTGACGGCTAAATTCACCTGTATGGACCCCAGTGTGTCTTTGTGTGCTGGTCGATAACTTACTGACGGTATACGGCCTGCTACCACTCAAAACTATCCCGATGGCCTAATTCATATATATATATCCCAATGTCAATGTGCATTGTGTCAGCCAGTTAGGTGTCAAGTTATTGTTGTTACGCTTGGCCCCATCAAAAGAACAAGTGAAATACTTTTTTTTAAATCCACGAATTAACAGAGCTTCTGCTCTTTGTTTCAGATTCAGAAGTCAAACTTGCAGGACAATGGCCAGTCATTTCAGAAGCTACGTCTGGGACCCAGTCCTAATTGTTTCTCAAATAGTACTGATGCAGTGCATCTACTACAGCTTCTTGGGACTGTGGATGGCTGGAGTGGACAGCCTTGTGCAAAGTAGTCGCTCACTGGACCAAATCTTCAGCTATCAAGTAAGCCCCGCTTTTAACCATAGGTGTAATAACGTAACTTCAATCTTTCTTCAGTCTAAAACAATGCTTCTCTACTTGCAGGTCCTTGGATTTGCCACTATACAAGGCAGACTTTCAATGATGGCATTTATTTTAAATTCTCTTACATGGTAAGACATTGGGTAATCTTTAGAGGTGTTCTTCTTAAATGTTGTTTTTTATTCCTCTTCTATCTCTGGTGAATGTCTCATCAACAACAAGACCCATTGAAAGCCAAGCCAACAATTTACATCTGCTCAGGATGTGGGTACATATATATACGTGGATACATAGTGGTCTGGACCACACTTAGTGCAGTGCCGATGAGTCTGCATATCTGGACAATGTCCAGGATGTTTCACTTGCAGTTTGCTGCCACTCAACATTGCTCGACTCATGCGTACCACCAAGCTGTTTTTCCAATGTTGCATCACTTTTTATAATTTACGTTGAGAAAGTTTTTGTGACACCTTTTTCAAGTGGAACTCACTATCCATTAGACTATATTGCATTATGTTGTATGAGAGTTGAGTGATTATTTTTTTTTTTCCATTTCGGCCTAAGCTGTGCGAAAACAGGTGAGACAATGACAGAGACAGAGTTGTCCTATTATTGCAGGGAAAAGCATAATCTGAGCAAGGCAAAAATGTGATGACATGTAGTCATTGGAGACCCACTAGTTGTTACTGCTGACGCGGAGGCACGTTGCTATGCCAACAGCATATCCCTCTTTTCTGCCTTCTTATCACCTGCGAGTTGCACATGTAACAACACACACACACGGGTATGGATTGAACACAACACTGTCACATGTTTGTATCCTAACTTGTGTCTGCTCTCCCCCTGATATCCCCACCCACCACCAGTGCCGTCGGCCTGTGGCTCTTCATCCGCCGAGGGAAGCAGTGTCTGGACTTCACCGTCACCGTCCACTTCTTCCACATGATCGGCTGCTGGATCTACAACGCCCACCTTCCGGCGGCGCTGTCCTGGTGGCTGGTCAACGTGGCCTGCATGGCACTGATGGCGGTGATCGGGGAGTACCTGTGCATGCGGACTGAGCTCCGGGCCATCCCCGTCAACACGGGGCCCAAGTCCAACCTTTGACTTTGACATTTGAAATTGCACACGCGGGCACACCGGCAGTAGACGGGACAGGGGTTTGGACCGGGAGAGGTTTGCACTCGAGGGGCGAGCAACAGATGCAAAACAGACTGTTGAATGGACAGAGGTAAAACCACAAGACAAATATTTTTTTGTCTGGTTGTAAGTGTATTTATTCAGAAATGGCCCATCTTACACTGAAAATTGCTCATTTGTATGCCATTTGAGAAGCAATATTATGGTGGTTTTAGCTGCGGGTTCATACGTGTTGCAAGATTTATTTTATGATGGGGACTTGTGTCCCACATTTCAATGAACTGCATCTAAAAATGCACTATTGAATAATGTGGTGGTTGAATTTCCAGTGTATTTGTACAGTATTCTCATTTACACCCTTATATAAACCAGCTAGGGGTGTTGTTTGCTTACGTCAAAGTTCCTAGCATATAAAGTGGGCCATAAAAGCTTGTTTTGTGCTGAATATCAACAGTGAATCACAGTTAGCAAATTGCTTCTATACTGCTGTGGCTAGCTTATTATTTAAAAGGTAAGTCTCCGACATAAGGGCTTATCTACCAGCTAGCTGCTGTTTATGAAAGTGTTGTGTGACAGGTTATGGAGACGCCATTCTTTCATGCTTATTTTGCATTACCTTTAAGTTTTACAGAATGTATAATTCATTATAGAGACCAAATGTAAAGAGACCAATGTTTTCTTTCGAATTAGTCCAATAGACATTGCTCTGGTGGCTGTGAATAATGTGTTAAGAGTGTTACCACACCATGTATGAATTTTCATATATCAGAAATACTATCATACAAGCCTTGATCTGATCCCATCGTCTGATCCCATCATCAATAGATCTGATTTGGATTGAAATTCCTTGATATTGGAGCCTGGACAGTAACAGCAGCTAGTCATCTTTAAGATATTTTTCATGAACATTGAGGTTTCCTCAAAGATGCTTCTCTAACAGGAGAACGTAACAAGGCAATTCCTGTAGAGCAACTTTC
>OMOU01083213.1:0-12111 GCA_900312585.1 Malacocephalus occidentalis
TCCAGCACACAAGCACGGGGCACCGCTATGACCCCCTCTCAATCAACACACACACATATGCACATGTAATTCTCTCTCTCTCTCTCTCTCTCTCTCTCTCTCTCTCTCTCTCTCTCTCTCTCTCGTAGCAGCAGCAGCAGCAGCAGCAGCAACAACAGCAGCAGCAGCAGCAGCAGCAGCAGCAGCCAGCTAAAGAGGCATGGCAGAAGGGAGGGCCCCCTGGGTCCCGAGAGCCTCCCAGCAGATCAGAGACCTGAGCTGTGGTCCCCTGCTGGTGATCCACATGTGCTGTACATCAGACGTGTTCTTTCCAAGATTCAAGAAGTGTATTTGCCATATACACACACACAGCCATGTGTTTATGACATGTTACATGTGTCTGCAACATTTTACAAATATCACATGTTTGCGACATGTTACACTACCATGTGTTTATGACATGTAGATGTGTTTGCAACAGACACCAACATGTGTTAATGACATGTTACATTAAGATTTGTTTATGATGTGTATTCGCATAGGGGTTACAAGATGTTACGCCAACATGTGTTTGCGACAACAACAAGCGTAACATTAATTTTAATGTGTAATGATGATGTCATAAATGAACAAAAACATCAGCAGATTAAAACGACCACACAGTGTTTTCTAAACTTGTATTGCTGACATGGGATTGAAACAGTGTCTGTGCTTCAGTCACGCTCTTGAGAGGTTGCTATGGCTTCAGTTGACCACCAGATGTCACTGTTCTTAGTCAGACCGAAGCTTTGAAGATTTTTCGGTACAATTAGAAGGAAAGCCTCAGAGCTTCATGAGGCTTTACCTGCCCATCACTTGTTACAGGTAGCACAGGATAGAGGTAGCACAGGATAGAGGTACTCACTCATACAAACGACGGTAGGATCTGACACAGAACATAGGACTGGGGCAGGCTTAAATTGGGAACTAATGAGGGAAGTGACAACACCTGAACCAAAATGGCCGACAGACAAAACAATTAGAGAACAGACAAACACACAGAAGTCCAAACAAAGCCACTTCAGGGCAGAGGCAGATTGTGACACTAACGTGTTGACGACATGTTACATGCCATGCAAATTAACTCATTATTATGTAGCCTTTTTCACACAATGTGAAAGAAATGCATAGGAACAAATAGCAAAATAAAAATGCTGTTGTGAACGTGTGTAATGTGATTTCAAACTATCTGTAAGCTCCATATTAAATCAGAAGCTGTAACTCCATGAGGAACCAGAGCTGTAGGCTCATCAGGAGCCTAGCCTGCACTCTGGTCCACTGGATCCTCGCTCAATTATTCATGAGTGCTCAGGTTGGACCCTGGGAACAGGCAAACGGAGGCCCTGTGTCAATAAGAAACACAGGGCCGCTACAATAGGCCTGTCTGCGACTACACTGTTGGCAGATACCAACACAAAGCAGCTGAAAGGGGTGTATGTGTGTGTGTGTGTTGGAGAGGGGACGTTCTCACACACACACACACACCAAAGAATGGGTCAGTGTGCAACTGCAGGCGAGGGGCTGTGTCTGTACAGTATATAACCCATACTACTACATACTACATATCATGTACATCAGTGGCTTTTTCTGACACACCAAAGGCCAATCCAAAATCTCAAAGCGCAATTGTATTCATATCTGCGCAAAATAGCCTCTTTAACATGTGGTATAACTCTTTACAAAACACACAGAATTCATTTCTAATATTTCAACCTTGTGATATAGAAAATAAATAACAGAATTTGCCTCTGTATTGGGAAATTACTCTGTACAAAGTGCTGATATAGTACATACAATATTTATTCAGAACTTTTCGTGTGCACACAATCCCACGGCACAGCGCTTGGCAACTTAACCCCACTGACTCTCACCCCCCATGGACATTACTGGGTGATGTTAACGCACATCTTTTCTTTTAATTGCACCGAGGATTTCTACACTATTCATTTCTGTTTAATGTTCAATGTTATGCACCAATTTCACAAAACACGGTCCTTGTTTGTAACTAACCTTTTGACTGGTGCAATACACTGCATTGAGACCACGCCTCCCTCCTGCTCCTGGGATCGGTTGTGCACTGTTAGAGGTTAACATGAAAATAAAATCATAGGATAGGCTACAATTATTGCACCACAACTTAGAAACCAGATCTCATAAAGGTGGAGTTGCCAGTATACTCAGGCCTGGATATAATGTTCTTAATATGAATATGAATCGTTTTTTGTGTTGGCAGCACCGTTATGACGTCCTTCTACGCCTCCATGCATATTTAATATGGTAGCAGAATAGCAGTATTAATAGTCTATGCGTTATATGTTCTCTTTGTGTTTATTTATGTTCTGGTAAAGTAAATTCACTCAAGGTGACTTCCATTAGGGAGCATAGGGTGTGCAGCACCTACATACACAGGTGCATCGCTCTTGGTCATAAGAAAGCTGTAACACCTATAATTCTTTCACATTGCTTTATGCCAGAGAATAAAGAGTTGGGCTCTCATGTCTGATGGACTGGCTGTTTGGGGTTTTCTAGATCCCCTACTCTTCGTCCAACCACAAAGACTTGGATTCTACCAGCGTTTATGTATATTTAGCGCCATCTATTGGTTAAAAGGCAACAGTGCCCATTTATCTGTTCTTTAGCAATCTGTCTGTCTTATTTATCTCTGTCTATATATGCATCTATTCATCAATCTATCTCACAATAGCCAAATCACATACACATTTTTGGGGGGGTTCAATGTTCCTGTACGTTCATGAAATATTTAAACTTATAGTGGCCGCACGTACTCCCGTCAGGTAGGCGTTGACCTGTTCTAAAACCACGCCCCTGACTATTATTCACCATGGAAACGTTCGTTCGCTGTCTGTGATTCGTTGGAGAAAATAGTCAGCGTACTTAAAAGTGACTTGGATGGCGGTGTCTGTCCACTGTCTACACGTCATATCTTCTGCCCTTTCTTCTGCCTCGTGCTATACCAAGGTCAACTACCGCAGACATGGTGGATCAGTTTGCTGGAACATGGAAGCTAACCATCAGCGAGAACTTTGAGGACTATATGAAGGCAATAGGTGAGGTTCGGGTAACTTGAAATGTCTTTTTGGACTGCACTGACTATCATGCTTGCTTTTTTAATGTGCCAAAGTAGTTGGTTTCATCAGTCTTGAAATTGTATGTGGTTGACTGACTGAAGCGACCGGTCAACTCCGATGCTTGTGCCCGCAGGTGTGTCCGCGGTGACCCGCAAGATGGGACTCTCGGTCAAACCGAAGTTCATCGTCAGCGTGGGCGACGATGGCGTCATTACGATGAAGACTCGGAGTACTTTCAAAAGTACCGAGATCGCGTTCAAACTGGACGAGGAATTCGACGAGAAGACTGCCGACGACAGACTAACAAAAGTGGGTCTTGGTTCAATGCATGCTTCCCACCGGTGGCGCGAAACGTGCGTTTTAAGGATGCTTCTGGTGGCCCTCTCTGCTTGCAGACCACCGTCAGCTTTGCGGACGGGAAGCTGGTGCAGACGCAGAACTGGGACGGCAAGAGCACGACCCTGGAGCGCACGCTGCAAGATGACAAACTGATCACTGTAAGTCTAAACTTTGCTCAATCGGACGTCATTGAACTTTTTTGTTTTTTTTTAAACTTTTGGCTGCATTTCACTCAACAGACTTGCAGAGTGGGCGACGTTGTCGCAGTGAGGACTTATGAAAGGGAGGCATAAGGAGCCCAACATGATTTCCTTGGAGCCAAAGTAAACTCATGTGGTAACATGTCGGTCTAATCTTCAATAAATGAAGTGCAGTAACTTGTCTCAACTTGTTTTTTGATTTTTCCTCGGACCAGTTGTTCTCTGCCTGACTAATGCTTTTTCGTGCAAATTCCCTTAACATTACTTTACACCCCAAACCGATTGGAATCGTATGTTTGGCATCGACTATGTAGAGTGACCAGCAAGTGTACATCATTATTTGCACTATTCATGACGTTTCCCCGATCTGATTTATGTTCAACGGAATGTGTGGCCTACTGTGGTCACCCCCTTCAGCGTTATGTGGGTGCGTCCTCTGACTAGAACCAACAGGTAATGGTGTATAAACGCTGCCCCTAGTGGCCAATCGCTGGCCAAGGAAGCGGCGCACTAAACCGCTTTATGGGCGGCCGTGCATTTAATGGTGTCAGTATTTCGTCCAATATTTTACATGCAGTTCCACAACACCGGTCTAATTTAATTTTGTAACTTTCTCGGAACAAAAAACATGCGTGCACTATCCCGGTGACGTGTATGTTACGTCATTACCAACATGGCGGCCGACGAAAATAACATTGGACGGCATGAGGAAAACATGACTCTTTTGCACAAGAATCAGCCGCACACGGACACTAGAACCACAGGGCAAGCCGACATGCCGGTGGGCAGTGGCGCTTGCGCAAAACGCAGTACCACGGAGTACTGCGAAGAACTGCAGACGTGGATGTGGCAGTACTACACCGGGTATGCGCACTGGCAGAGCTGGGGCTCCGTGTGTGCGACCACTCCTATGCCGAACTCCTATTTACTTCACGCCACCACGGCGCACACTGAATTTACCGGCTTCGATGCGCAGAACTGGTACAACAACCCCTTCGGTCTGCCGCTATCGACGCACTACTCCCCCGGTGCCCCCAGCAGCCGGACGGCGCAGGCCCCGGGCAGCGGCTCCTCGGCGTCTGCTTCTGTGCCTGCACACACACGGCAGCAGCAGCAGCAGACCCAAGACCACCGCAATGCACACAGACCAGGTATATATAATATATTGAATCTGAATTTCCAAGGTCCAAGGTCCGTCAGCTGTGCTTATTTGCAACCACCTGTAACGCTTCACAGGTCGAGAGTATGTCATTCCTTCACCCTTTCAAAGGCTGGTTGCTGAAATGGTGGACTTCTTCATATTGTTCTTCATAAAGTCAACCATCATCATCAGCATCATGCACCTTAGTGGGATGAAGTAAGTGTGGCCTTTTAAACGCACTTATTTACAGGGTGGGGTGTTGTTCAATTACCAGCAATGTTTGTTTATTTCCCAGGGATATTTCCAAGTTTGCCATGCACTTCATAGTCGAGGAAATAGACGAGGACACCTCAATGGAGGAGCTCCAGAAGATGATGCTTGTGGCCCTCGTCTACCGGGTATTGGTGTGTTTTTACGAGGTCAGAACATTGTTTTTGATATTTAGCTCTGTAACAAAACATTGTTATATTATTGTTATATTAAGCTATGAGGCTCTGTTCCAAGACATGCTGAGGATAATTTTCCACTTATCTTTATTTCTGCCCATGGGTCCTCTATCCATCATCTTGGCAATCCAGTTATACTTATTTTCACACATATTGTGAAATGTCTCTTCAAAACGAGTGCACAATCTGTGAAACAGTAAATTGAGATTTTGTGAACTTTTCTGCACCGATTCAAATGGCCTATGCTATTCTTCTTGGGCAGTAACCTGACAGTGTTCCTTTCTGCTTTCTAGATTGCATGTATTTGGGGTGCAGGTGGAGCCACTCCAGGGAAACTGCTCTTCGGACTCAAGGTGGTAATGTGTGACTCCTCGGTGCTGGTTCAGCCAAACAGAGTCCTGGTGGTCCCAGCAACGGACGTCTCCCTGTCTGCGTGAGTCATTCAGCTTGTTCCTATGGTTCTTCATGTGCAACATAATGGCCCTGTTTACACTTGGTATTAGATTAGATTAGATTCAACTTTATTGTACAACAAAATGCAGTATTAATATGTGGCGATCTGATCACCTCCGAGGAGTATGGATTATTGTGATCTGATCGCTCAGACCACACCCGGAGGTGGACTTGAAACACCACAACCCGCCTGTGTCCTTGGAGGAGCCCCTAGCTAAAGCCATGTGCCACTGTGGCACTGACTCTGCTACAGAATATCACAGTATCTCACTGTGTCGTGTGCAGTATCAGCACGGCAGAACCATAAATGCAAGCGCTGGCAACTGTTTTGCAGATCTCTGGAGGTTATTCCATTCACACAGCAGTATAGTTCCAACCTTTCCTTTCTACTACAGTCTACTCGTGGCATTAGTTTGAAGGTGCTGTTTGCTCCTCTCCCTGCAGATCCACCATCAGAGCCTTGAACAAGAACTTCTCCATTGCCTTCTTTTTCCCAGCGTTTATCACGCTGCTGTTCTTCCAACACAACAGGACTGTGTACGACATGGTGGCCGGCACCATTGTGGTCAAGCGTACCGGAGCCAGATGATCCGCAGACAGAGACACACACAAACACACAAACACACAGACACACAGACAGACGCTGCCTGCTACTGAACACAACGCTGACCATGTGTGGGCCTACTTAACAATGATTCACTGCATGAGACATGATGCTATGAGGGTGTCTGAGAGGAAACATCTATGCTCCTCTTTGGGATTCATTCCTTATTTCTTCCCCCATGCCAGTGTTTTATAACTACATTTGATAAAAACCGGCGGGTGTATTCTGACGTATAAATCTAAAGACTCAAAGCCTTCTGGATTGACTGGATGTTCTTTTATGGGTTAAATGGGTTAAAACCCATTTAAAAAAACAATCCGAGCTATAGATGATTCCAGTAGAAGGGGTTTCTACTTGTACTTTTGCTATTGAGTGACTGCAGTTGTGAAATACTTAAATGGTACCTTGAAATGTGTTTCAATACAGACAGTTACTCTATATATTGCTATAACATCACATGTATAAATATGTACTGGCGATAGTATTATATATGGGTTTCCTAATATTTGAATGATGCCACTAAACCCCCTGAGAGTTTGCAAGTTTTAGGTAAGCATGCCATGTAATATTTGTACAAAAAGAACCTAAACAAAAATAACCCTATAAATAGCAATTATTTAAAACTATTAGCCGGTGAAGAGTAAAGGATATATTTAATGACTTTACCATTCCATTCGGCTGAATAGTATTGTCAAACCATGTGTTATATTTATTTTTGTCACAATGGTACTTGAATATCAGTAGTTTGGATTCTACTTTGAATCACAGCCAAACTCTTCTCTCTTTATCTGTAAATGATTACATTTTTGTTCATTTGTTTTATTCCTAATGTTTGTACAGTGTAAGAAATATTGATTCTACAGTTATTTTTCATTTATTTTTCATGGAAATAAAAAAATATGAGTTTAATTGAAAAGTAAATTTCTTTTTTTGTCTAATTTAGTCCATTACGGAATGTTTTCCATGTATACTGTAGTTGTATTGTAATGTGAATGTTACAGGAGGCCTGTATCTTTCTCTGTATGATCTGTAAACTATTTCTGGATCTACATCCCCTATATTACTCCGATTTTCTCTTTTTTAATGATTAGATTTTTTTAATTGTATAATTACATTACATTAGACATTATCTATATAGCAGACTAGCATTGGTAACTGATCTAGTTATGGAAATGTAAGCATTTCCGGCAATCAAATCCCAAAACGGGCCCCTTGTTATAATTTATAATTTAGCATGCTAGTAGAGACCGGAGACTTCTCTTAATTTAAATATAAATATATCATAAAGCCGTGATTGCAGATTCCATATGAAATCTGGTGACATCTAGTGGTCGGGGATTACGCATATTCAGTTGATAATTATTTTCATAATGCATACTTTGTATACATGCAGACATAATTGTACTCCTGTTGGAAGTAGGATTGGCAGAAGGCTTACATAACTTGATCAGTAGGCAGGCACATATCATTCCCATGTACAGTCCTTATATCACTTCCTCTGGCTGTTCTCCATTCAGCTGTGACACCTGCTCTCATTAATGGCAATCAAATTCAGATGGAAGTCTCTTTGAGTCTGCTTTCTCTTCCCTCCTTCTGTCCAGAATTTAAGGTTAGGGAGAGCTGTTCCCCGTGACCTGTCCCAGTCAGGTGTCTGTGAATATATCCACACACACCACCATGGGAACTATCCCGCCTGTCCATCTGGGACCGTTTGCTCATTCGCTCATCACATGAGACTTCACCCACTCCAGGTGCTGTCAATTTATAGGTTGCCAAAGGTCTCATGGCTGAAATGCTGAAGAATGCTGTTCTGTGTGTGTGTGTGTGCACACATGCATGTGCGTGTATATGTTCATACATGTATGCTTGTGTGTTTGTGTGGGTGCATTTAAGTGTGTGCATGTGCACGTGTGTTTTGTGTGTGTGTGAGTGTGTTCTGTTTATGCCTGTTGGTGTTCCTATTCCAGTGGTGTCAGTGATTAAGGCTGGGTTCTGCCACACTAAAGAGCTCTGATGATGAAGAGGGCTGGCGATGAAGAGGACGTCTGCTTAACTGTCAAAGTCAAGTCAAGTCAGTTTTTTTATTGTCACATCACAAGACAGTGTAACTCAGAAGTATTGAATATTGAGTAATATAAATGCACAAGTGAGGGCAGATAGCAGGCATATGGCATGTGGCATGGAACAGCAGAAATATACATCGTACAAGAATCAGAAGCAAGCAGTATTTAGGGGAATATGGCATGTGTATCCAGAAGTCATTGAATAATTAGATTATATTAGATTCAACTTTATTGTCATTGCACAGAGTACATGTACTAGTACAACGAAATGCAGTGAACTGTTCTAAATGTTATAAATGTACATGTAAAGTGATCAATATGATCAATGAGATTGGTGTTGCCGGTTGAGAGGCCTGATGGCCTGTTGGAGTCCGGTAGCCTGGATGCTCCGGTAACGTCGACCAGACGGTAGCAGCACGACCAGTCCGTGGCCTGGCTGGTTGTTGTCCTCAATGGTTTTCTGTGCTTTCCTAAGGCATCGTGTGGTAGATGCTTTGCATGGCTGGGAGAAGAAGAACCATGGCCTTCCATGACACACACACACACCTCACAGAGCATGTTTCATACTTTTTATGTAGTGGTTTGGGTTTAATACCTTTCCATAAGTACGTCGACAGAACTGTTCTTATTCATATAATGATGAATAGAATATAAAGTTATGTTCATAAATTGTTGACAAATGATGGGGTCTATGTTATAGGGTAGTTCATCAAAAATACTAATGCCTTACTGAATCGTATCACAAGACTGCTTGCAGAACTATGTAGAACCATAAGTTTGTATGCTCATAACTAAATGATATATGCCAAGCAAATGGTATCTGTGCTATGGTCTGATGAGTCAGGCAAACTGGTTTGCCCCACAATGAGAATCTCTGAACTATTTGGGAATGCACAAACTTTTAAGAGACAATGCAAGTATCAGTTAACCACTGGCTTCTAGAATAAAGCACCATTGTGTACAGTTTGGTGATGATATGAATCATTCAGTTCAGGGAGAGTGAGGCCAAAACTTCACCAGAGTGTTCCAGAGCTGCTGTCCCCTTCAGTTCCCTCCCACCCAGCCTCTGGGTTGGCTAAGCTATGATGTGGAGACGACGTACGTTAGCTTGCTATTTTCAGCTGAATGAGGAGAGTCTTGGCACTGGGACACACATGGGAGGAGATTCTCAGGAGGAGGAGATGTTCATTCTGCTCATTGTTGGGCTTTCTCGCATGAAGAAGACACACAACCATCAAGGATAACAAAAAACATAAAGCGTAAATGTCTCTCTCTCCCTGTGTGTGTGTGTGTGTGTGTGAGAGAGTCTCTCTCTCGTACACTTATTTTTGCCATTCAAGCCTAAGGCTACGTTCAAGGTCACTTTGAGCGCTCGGCTGCTGACATTTGCTCTGCAGCAGTTAGGATTCCCGTTTTTTTTAATAACAATTCCCCCCCCTGCAGCCTGATCACACATTTTTACAATACGTCCTGATGTAACCAGTGTGGTCAAAGGACCACAGCATGAGTGAATACAATATGAATCCAACTCTCAGACCTGATGAGCGTGCACCTGCCTAATAGACGTGTTGGCCCTGGCTCCTTTCATTAACTGCTAAATCCCCTGGATCTAAATAGGCCCTTTCAGTGTGTCATGCTACACCACCATTGAGCCAGAGCCACCCATCTCTCTCTTAATGGGGATTGGAGACTGTGGAGCTGCCTTGTTGCCATGGCAGCAAGTGCTTTCACATTCTCCCCACATAGCGTGGAGGACGCACGTTGCTCCCTCCAAACAGGCGCCACTACAGAAGAGACCCGGCCCATATCATCTGCTATTTTTCTCACAGTTTTCATCGCAGACGCTCCCGTAATTCAATCGCCCACATCACATATGGTGTTCTGGTGTGGTTGACAACAGTCCACCACTGAGAAAAATCACTGAAAATATAATCTCTGTCGCTGTTTCACGGCGTTACGTTCGCACGTTGGCAGGCGTTTGTTTCAAAGGCTGACGCGACGTCAACGGCATCGGACCAATCAGAGGCGAACTGCTGAATTGGCTCCTTTGGCTCCTCCCACAAAGAAAGTCGAAAGATAGATATCAATATATCAATAGTTACTTTTGCTTATTGTTGTTATACGTGTTGTCATTCAGACAAATGGACTAAATGGTAAATAGCATGGCATCCTCCGTGTCTCTGGGTGTGTGTGTGTGTGTAGCATGTCTGGACATGTCTGGGTCGGGCCGGTAGGAGAGCACCAGGGGACGACTGGAGAAGAGGTGATGGTCGGATACCCCGTCGGTGTTACATACCAGGTAATGTTACCCAGCAACGCAACATAAACCAGCAAAAAAAATAAGCCATGCACTAGGATATAATAAATGATACACACCGAGTTTAGAGTAGGCTGGGCGAGAGTTTGAGCTGTCGTGTTTTATTTTGGAGATACTTTGTGACACGGAGGCTGTATGGAGCCAAGTGGAAGGCACGGGGAACGCGTTACATCTTGTAACTATAGATGTACCTCTACTTTTACACCATCACTAGTAGTGTTTGTTTGGCCTGGGTCTCCTGATCTCGACCTCAGGGGAACCACTGAACGCTCTAGTCTAGAACACGATGGGTCCTCCACCAGCCATTCGTGTAGAAACTCAAATGAAGAGAGTTATTTTGTGGTAAGAATAAGCATTCGGTATTCTTTAAGTTATTACATTGACCACAACAACCATGCACACGTGAGTAGCTATAGCAACCCTTCGTGCATTTATTGAAACACCCCGATGCCCTTCTGTGGGAATGGCGTGGAGGCTCCCCAGACTCACAGTTGAGAAAAAGCATATTTTAGCTGTGTGTGTGCGCGCGCGCACCTGTACCTATGACGGGATGTGCAGTAGACTGACCCGCCTTCACCTTTGTTCTCAACCAGCGCACAGCGTACTACAGGCGTTCTTCTCCAGACCTAGCGGCCGGGAAGGGGAACGCACCCAGCAAAGTCCGGCTGGAAAGCAAGTGTTAACAGGAGGTCATTTGATTGTTGATAATCTCACAGCGTTTCCTTGCAGAGGACATTGAAATGCAATGTGTTGTATAGCCTTGCAAAAGTAAATCAATGCAACTGGATAAGCCTTTCATGTGTAGGATAGAGTGTTGTAGTGCACTGTATTGTCTCGCTGTCTTTACCTGTCAGTACAGTTCTGTTTTTCTCCCTCTACCTGCGTCTGTGTTGGGTCTAGAGGAGGCCGGCAGCTCAGTCCGTGCAGCTACTCAGTATGCTGAAAAGAACCAGGAAGCCTAGATCCAAGGGGAGGGCCCGAGTGATCTTCGGCTGGGCTGTTTATCAAGTCTGCCTGCCTGGAAATAGTGACATATTGGAGTTGGGGAGAGGCCTGTAGAGACCCAGAGAGACCTGGTGTTGCAGCAGTAGTGCAGCTAGCAGGGCCACCCAGGGGGGCCTGAGCTCCAGAGGCTCTGTGGATGGCTCAGCGGTGACTGTAGGTCAGCTCAGCGGCTCAGATTAGAGGCAGATTTGCCCCTGCTGGGGATACATGGATATGAAAATGAACAAAGAATAAAGCACTGCATTAAAAGCGATTTGACATGCTCGCACAATGGCCACCGAGGTAATCCCAAGTCCAAGTGTGCGTGCGTGCGTGTGTGTTTGTGTGCATGTGCGTGCGTGTGTGAGAGAATCTGCCCTGGCTGATATCCCTGCGTGCGTTTCTCATTGTACTTGTCAATCGTAGTGCACCAACAGTTCAGATTCCTGTGTCTCTG
>OMOU01083221.1:0-11090 GCA_900312585.1 Malacocephalus occidentalis
AGATGACGCTGGCATCTGAGCGCATGGCGACAGATAGTAATTGGCAGCACATTAAACAGGAAGTCGCATGAAAGAGTCAGGAAGTGTCCATTTATGCAGCTGGTTGGTAGGAGGGTTGTAAACAGAGACAAAAACAAACAAACAAACAAACTCCCCCCAAAGAATGCTCACCCATCGACTATTCCCATTGACGATACCCGCACCTGTGGTGGAGCTCTGATAGTGATGAGTGATTGACAGGCAAGATGGATTCCCCCCCGCTCCCCTCCCCCGAGCCAATCAGGGAAGAGTGGCCAGACAGATAGGATGCTCTCATGTGTCACTGTGGTACCGAGCCTCTTGGCTGTCTGTCTGTGAAGAGGATTAGGGTTATAATACTGGGTTATCGGCCTGCCTGCCTGCCACATGTCTTACAACAGGCATCAGCAGTCGTTGCTTATGTCAATGTGATACAAACAACAGTACACACACACACAATTTCTGTTTACATTTTGGAAATATTACATACAAATTATGAATCTAAATTACAATACATTATGAATATGAAATGATTCTATTAATAAAATAGATATATTATATAAACTCATTATATTAATATATCTCCCTATGGGGAGAGCTGAAGCCAGGTGAAATCTGTGAAAATGAATATAGATATACAGATATAGTAGAAGGATGTTTTAGGACCATGTTCTCCTGCCCCATGGTGTGCGTTGTCTAGATACACTCCCCAGATCCCCTGATAAGCAGAGAAATTAAAAACTTGGTGTTCTTGGCGACTGGGTTTTTCAATGAAGCACCCTTTGAAAAGTCCTGGCCTTGAGGAGACACAGATGAGTCTGCGGATTTCTATGAATACAGAAGAGAGACTGGAGCAACGTTTCCGTCGCATTTGAGCAGAGTCAAATAGAAAATAGTATGCAGTGGTACAGACTAGAGTACATGTGCGTGCATTAAAGACACACTCACAGGTAAACCACATTACATCCACTCCTCATCAATCACCCAACACACATAACACACACCATCAGACATACTGAGAGAGCAAAGGTGAATGGCCGTTAGACAGGCTGGGAGAGAGAGAGAGAGAGAGAGAGAGAGAGAGAGAGAGAGAGAAAGAGAGGAAGAGAGAGAGAGAGAGAGAGAGAGAGAGAGAGTGAGAGAGAGATCAATTCCTGCATGTCTCTCCTCTCTCTCTCTTTTCATTTCTCCCTTCCCTTTCCGGGCGCACACATATTATGCATCAGTGATGCTTGCGGAGGCATAATCATCAGGGGGAACCGGCCAATCAGGTTACTGCGAGAGACAAGCTGCTTGCCTTGGTAATATAGGGGGAATCAGGAATGTGAAAGATTCAATATCTAGCGGGGTGGTCCCTAGTGGACCCCCGGCAAAGAGGTTTTAGGTAGAGGGAGGCCTTGTCTGGCTGTGTTGAATCCCTCTCTCTTGCGCTTCTCGGGGCGTGCGAGAGGACTGATATGGTTTACTGAGTTAATGAACGGGGGAATTCTAGATTCAACTTTGGAAATGTGTTTGTGTTGCTTCGACGTTTCATGGAGTACGTATTTTGTAATGCATGAAAAGCCCACCGTCAACACAGCATAGGGGGAGTTCGGTAGCATAGCATCAACATAGCATTGCATCAACATAGCATAGCGGTATGTTGGTAGCGCAGCATCGACATAACAGAGCGGTAGCGGGGTAGCACATCATCAACATTGCATGCTAAGCGACTTAGCATCGTGATAGCATCGGGTGATAGCATCGGGTAGCATAGCATCAACATAGCATAGTAAGTGGCAGAGCGATTGCGTGGTAGCGCAGCATAAACATTGCGTCGTATCGACCATAGTGATAGCAGGGTAGCACAGCATAACATGGTAGAGCTTCAGCACAGCGATGGCGGTAAGGTGGCATAGCAACAGCGACGTAGCGCAGCATCAACATTGAATTCCCGCCACGCTGCCTCAGCCAGAGGCATTCCAGCGATCTGATTAGGAATGACACAGGACCTCAGCACTCCAGCAGGCTCTATACAATATCCGAGATGACTGACAGCTCCGATATTACCAAGCCACTTTTAATAACGGGGTGAGCAGGGCAGTGAACGCCACCAGGGAGCAATGCGGGGGGGCCATGTAGTGCACCACAAGCTACAGGAAGAAACACCCCTCTCTTTCTCTCCCCTCCCATCTTCCAAGGATGGAGGTCAGTATACATTCATTCTCCCCGCTAATGGGGAGATGCGTCTCTGAAATTGGTTGTTTGGACCGATTCAACACACAACATATTTGCTCAGATCGGGGGAACTACGACTCAGACCCCGCAAAATAACAACACAAGCTAGGGCTAAACGATGTGGTAGCTTACCTCCTTGCCACAATGCCACACATGTGGCTTCATTCGGAGCTCCTCCAAGGTCACGGGCAGGTTTGTGGTGAAAAATCCGGTTTATTGCAAAGTTGAAGACACGGGTAGAAGCACGTGGAAACATGAATTGGACAGAGCATGCTAGCAGTCTCTGGGTGTATGTGCTGGTGGCTAGCCGACCTGTGGTGCACTCTAGCTGGGTGCTCTAGCTGGGCCAATTAAGCCAGCCACCAAAGACACACACACTCCCCCTGTCACTGTTTGACATTTGGAGGGCCTGAACCAAACAAACATGTTTTGTACAGTACATCATTTAATATAAGATAAGACAGAACCTTATGAATCCGGAAGGACATTCTTGTGCCAGAGGTGGCTGAAAACATAAGAATAAAAACAACAGAATATGAAATGTAAAGTTTAAAAGCCACATTTTTATACATTTACACTCACAACCAACAACCAACACATCAGGAGCAGAAGGCATCTTGCTCATGAGCAACTTGATGCTAGGTGGAGCCTGGGGATCAAACCAGCAACCTTCCTGTTTCCAGACAAACTCCTCCTGCCCATCTACCGGGCCTCTGTTCTCCTCTGCTTAAAACTGGGGCTTGATTAGTTCTTAATTGGCCCCACCTGGCAGAGGCAATGAGAGTTTGGGGGCAGAGCTTCCTCGATAGCACTGCCCCTGCAGTACCGCACTGCGCCTCTGTGGCGCTGTGGGGCATGAATCAGGGATTAAGCCCTTACCACACACACACACACACACACACACACACCTATGTCTCCATATGTGATCTGTACAGACCATTTAATCAACGAGATGACAAAATAGCTACAATAAAAACAACTGGAGTGTATGCAGCGATTCAGTCTGATCCACAGGTGGTTCGGTCTGTTGTTGTTGTTGTTGTTGTTGTTGTTGTTGTTGTTGTTGTGGCATGGGTTCGTTGTGCTCCGTGCCTCACCATGCGCGACTCCTCATGCAGACAGGATGCACACGTCAGAGCGAGCGCTTTAAGCCAGCATCCCATAATAATAACACACAGCATATTTACCCGCCTGGCGACATCACTATCAAGCCCTCTCTATACTACTCAAGCTCTCTCCGTCTTTCTCTCTCTCTCTCACTCTGTCCCTCTCTCTTCCACCTCCCTCTCTGTCTTCCCTCTCTTCCTCACACATTATTTTGTCTCAACCCAACAACCGTTTCACGACAAATGGGGTGAAAGTGTATTGGTACGACACCGTAGACGGGCGTTATACACCCGTGTATTGATTTGGAAGAAGTAAATCATTCACACACACACACACACACACACACACACACGAGGAGGTGTAGAGGCGACCTGTGTCAGCCGTGTGTGTCCACCTCGCCAGGTCGTGCACAAATAATGTATGATGCTGTGATTGGCCGGTCGATTGTCCTCCACTCTCTCTCTCTCTCTCTCTCTCCTGAACTGCTTCGTATCACCCACCTGCTGCACACGCACACACACACACACACACACACACACACACACACACACACAAGACGGCACATGTGAGCACCCACACATGACCACACACATGCACGCTTGCACATTGGGATGCACAGACATACACACACATGTTCCACTCCAGTCTCACTCCATTTCCCTCCTGGCTGGTGGCTGCTCTCTCTCTCTCTCTCTCTCTCTCTTTTGATCGTCACATAACTTCGGTTGTTATGGTAACTTTGGTTGACATGGTAACTTTGATTGTCATGGTAACTTTGGTTCATGTGGTCACTGAGGTTGGCGTTGTAACTTTGGATGTCATGGTAACGTTGGTATGCGTGGTAACTTTGGTTCATGTGGTAACTGTGGTTGCTGTGGTGACCTCCTCAGCCATATCTCCGTTCTAATTCCACTCCCTTCCTTGCAAGAGTGTTTTTTTTCTGTCGTATTTAACTGCACTGTGTCTGTCTCAGTCGATAAGGAGAAATCGCATTTCTTTCCACACTCATTTAAAATCGCTCCTGCGATGCGTTTGTGTTCTTCATAAGGAAAGATTGTGTGTGTCTGTGTGTGTACTCAATAAGGCTAACTCTTTTATTTTAAAAGTGACTTTAATATTTGTGTCGCCGTGCGGGAGGTATAATGCTAAATATTAATCAGGGTTCAAGCGGTGTCTCAGTGTGGTGTGTGGCGGGACTCCTCCGCAACCAGTGTGTGTGTGCGTGTGTGTGTGTGTGTGTGTGTGCGCTTGTGTGTGTGTGTGCGTGTGTGTGTGTGTGCGTGTGTGTGTGTGTGCGTGTTGCGGCAGTGCCAGACAGATAAAGACTGGTGGCTGTGTGCACGTGGATTCAACTCTCTCTCCAGTGTTTCCAGCGAGGTGTTTGGCAAGGACGTTTGCATCTTGCTTTCTGTAGTCATCCATCACTCTCTCTCTCTCCCCATCCCTCAATGTGTCTATCGCTCGCTGTATCACTCATTCACTTTGTATCTTACTTCTTCCCGCTTAACATGAGCTTTTCTGTGCATCTGCTCACCCACAGGCGCGCACACACACACACACACACACACTCTCAGCCGCCCATCGCTGGAGGAGAGAGGGCCTTTCTGTTACCATGGCTACCATATCTCTCACCTGTTGTCAGCAGGCATAGAACTGGGGTGGATAGACAGACAGATGGATGATGGATGGATGGATGCACGGAGCACCGAGGTATCATGCAGAGATCCAACTTGTTTGGATCTCTAGGTTCACTATACAGAATGGCCCTGATGTACACAAACCACTTTGCCATTGACTTTGAGTTTGGAGAGTTTGAGAGACGACGAATCACAAATATGTCCCTCAGAGCGATCCCTGCGCTTGTGTCTTCTACTTGATGTGTTCATGATGACGCACCACGATGATCCTGTTAATATTGAAATAACAGCAGCTAATGATGTTTTAGGATTGCTCTCCCGCTCTGTCTCTCTTTCTCCCTCTCTCCTTCTCTCTCTGAAAGCACAGGCGGTGGCAGAGACGTCGGTGGGGGAGTGAAAACAACGCAGGCTTGTTGATGTGTTTAATACTCCCGCCGTGTTCGGCGAGTGCATGATTTCACGATACGTTTTCTAAAGTACGACACGTTTTCTTGTCATATAATGTAGCTGAAGTATCACCCGTGCTTTTGTTCATTATTACTATTTTTCATCGTTTTTGGGTGTGGTCCTTTTAAGGATATGTAGGTAGGAGAAGTAGGAGGGTTCAGAAGGACATTCCCTCCATTTTATCACCTTCGCTGAATTAACTGATTGATTTGTTCGCCTCTGTCACATGACCTATGCTTTTAAAGTAAAGTCAATTGTTTCCCGCCTCCTCCTCCACGTACGAGGAGGAGGAGGCGGGGCCGTACCTCCTGACCAATGAAAAAACGCTGTCGGGTGTTGCCGACTCTAAATTGCGAATGTTGAATTCTCGCGAGTCTGATGAAATATGTCACCTGACGGGTGCAAGGCGCACTCTCGATGGCCGTGGATATTTCCGGCCTGGACTGCCGTGTGACCAAGTGACTCTCATGTTCACTTTGATTGGAGCTCCTAGCTTCCAATCCACTCCTCCCCCCCACCACTCCCCCATAGTGGTCTGTGCTCCGTCCATGTAAATGCATGCCCGCCACCAAGCTAATATACTTAAAACAGAACGATAATAGCTCTCGCTCCAAAGGGTCATCATCCTAAAATACAGCTCTCCTCTACCTGTGTGTGTGTGTGTGTGTGTGTGATGCTCTTGTAATCATTCTAAACACACACACCCCCAAGCAGCTAGTCCGGTCAGCTAGTTATAGCTTGTGCTTTACAAAAGAATGCATTTGATCAGATCCGTAACATTTTTGCCATGCAACCGCATGCTACCCGCTCGTCCTCGAGCTGGAACCTTCTGGAATCAGCGAAGCAAAGAGTTCTCGTTAAGGCTTCCTGTCCTCATTATATCTTTATATCTTCGCGATGCCGCTTCGAACGTCTCCGTCGCAGGCGGCAACGAGACAACCCTGAAGGATGGGTACGGTATATACAGTGTGCCGATCTATCGAGAAGCCGGCATCTGGCTGCCTGACAAAGAGGAAGGCGTTCTGAGCGGCTCGGCTCTGACGGCTGTCCTGTCCATCAGCGTGGTCTTCTCTCTCTCTCTCTGTGTGTGTGTGTCCGTTATGTCGTCTTGTTTTGTACACAAGGTTCAGTCCTGGCTCCTGGCACGCTGCTTTACTGCAGGCTGAGGCCCAATTAGCGAGCATACCGGGTCAAAGGGGAGAGGACGGGTGGGAGGGGGAGTGAAAGGAGAGAGAGAGAGAGAGAGAGATGGGGAAAGAGATGGAGAGAGTGGGATAAGCCAGAAGGAGAAGGGAGGGGAATGGAGGAAGAGAGAGGGGGAGTGAGAGAGAGAGAGTGTGGGAGAAAGAGGGAGGGGTTGGAGGGAGAAGGGAATAAAGTGACAGATACAGAAAGAGAGAGAGAGAGAGAGAGAGAGAATCACACACACACGGTTCAGACGGGAGAACAAAGTCCCAACATCTCGTCATGATATTAGCAGGTTTTAATATTCTCTCTCTGACTCTTGAAATGTAAATGTGTGTGTGAGTGTGTGTGTGTTAATCCTATAACAATCCCTTCCGCCTTCACTAATCTGTGTTCTGTATCCTATGAGAGACACACCCTTTAATATGCAAATCGCATGTAAATGACATGCAAATCACCTGTAATATTCGTGGAACGTGAACACATGCTGGAGCCATCTCATTGACTCACGCGTGCATGTCTGCACACGCCTGATCACAGCACACAGGAGATATCAGCAGCTCTGCGGGTGAATGCAGACAGAGAGAGAGACAGGCAGACACAGAGAGTCAGACAGACACAGAGACAGAGAGACAGATAGAGAGAGACAGAGACACAGACAGACAAACAGACAGACGGATCCCATTACAGCCCACTGGATCCGGTGAATGAAACCTTTGCATACATGCAAAGGTTTCAGACACTGGAGACACACACACACACACACACACAGGAGGGCAGGAGGTACATCACGTGTGTCGGTCCCGTGGAGGCGAGCGGCAGACGGTACGAGCTCCCCCGTATCACTCTCTCTCCCGTCGGTTTTGTTCCTCGTCACCGTGCATGCGTTAGTTTGGCTGCAGGCCAAGTAATCTCACATATTTCTCTTAAGTTCGTGTGGCTGTGTAATCTACTTTGTTTTACTCGCTCTTTTACTTGGTTTGTACTTTTATTGTGTCGTTTCATTGAGTTTGTGTATTGAAATGCGCAAGTGTGATTCATTCCACAAAGCAGAACTTGGGATGTTTATCATTGGTATGTACATCACGTTCACGTTCACAGTATACAAGGAAATACGAACTAGTGACCTCCGGTAGTTCTACATAGTATAGGAGGAGCCAGAGTGGGGATGATGGTGTGGTGCAGGGTAGTCATGACGACCATTGCAGGAACAGAGAGGTCTAGTCCAGGTGAGGTGTGTGTGTGATGTCATAGATTTGTGTGTTTCTCCCCTGTTCCAGACGACGGGCCTTACCAGCGAGACCCTCCCCCCCCTCTGGCTCCTCCTCCCCAGTCCTCGACCTCCACCGCCTGCACCGCCTCCTCCTCCTCCTCTTCCTCCCAGCTCCTGGTGGAGGACCGCAGGAAGAGCCACATCCCAGAGGAGTTCGCCGGGCTCCTCCACGGCTCCTCGCCCGCCTGCGAGACCCCCGACACGCCCTACCACCTCTACACGCCCAGGCCCCGCAAGCTGCCGCAGACCCAGAGCCAGACCCAGAGCCAGACCCAGAGCCAGACCCAGAGCCAGACCCAGAGCCAGACCCAGACCCAGGGTGGTCTGCTGTGCCCCCCAGAGCTGGGTCTGCTGGTGCGGACCGGAGCCCCCCCTCAGACTCAGAAAGAGCTTTATTGCCGGGTAAGCGGGTTTGGTCCTACAGTCCGCCATTTTGCCGACGGGCATTTTTGTTTCCATAACAACGTTGCTCAGTTTGATACGATGGCTGCTTGGTGGTCGATATTGTGGCCCTTTTTCCTTTGACATGTGACAGTGAGTTCCTGATGTTCAAACCTTTTAACCCACAGCGGTTGAAAGCTTAATAAGGCTAATTCTAATAAGGCTAAGTCTAATAAGGTTAAGAACGGCTTGTTGTTGTTGGTCAGTTGATTATAAAGTGGCCCACATCCTGTGCACATTTCTCAAAAAGTTAAACTATTCTCCACTTTTGAACGCACTGCATTTGTTAAAAGGTGCCGGCCCTGTGGAGTTTGAAGTACAAAGGTGGGGTCTCTTTAGTTTAGTTTCCACAGACTGATTGTTTATGTCCAGTCTGCTGGCACAGTGAAGAAGTGCATATAAAAATAACAATTCAACAACAAAAACAAAACCATTTCCAAAAACTGTTTCTTCAAAAGTGAAAAAGCCCCAGCAAAAACGCCAAATCCACGTCAAACAAAAGAAAAATACAATCCCCAGGTGGACCAGTCGTCCCCATCCCGAGCCCTCGAGGTCCCCGGGGACCATCAAAAGCCGCAGGTGATCTACCGGACGGTCTTCCACACACGGGTCAACCAGAACAGGGTGGAGGCCGCCACAGACGCTGTCTCCTCTGCCTCCGCCGCCGCCACCGGCCCCCCTCCGGGCTCCGGTTCCCCGCGGGGTTACTCCACCCTGGGACACTTGCCGGCCCGCTCCCCCCGGAACTCGGCCGCCATCGCCTTGGCCCTGGGCCTCAACGGAGGAGGAGGGGGAGGAGGAGGAGGAGGGGCGGTGGTCCCGGAGGGTGCTGGCGTGGGTGGAGGCTACGAGGAGCGGGCGTGTACCCTGGGCAGGATGAGGTCGGTGCCCCGCAGCCTTCTGGACCTGCAGCTGTCCAAGTCACTGTCGGACTCCAACCTGGTGGCTCCCTCGCCCATACAGGTCTCAGGCGCCAGTCCCTCGGTCTGTTGGTTATTAGTCAGTCAGTCAGTCAGTAAGTCAGACACTTTTTCAGTCGAGCAGTCAGTCAGCCATCCAGCTCACCAGTCAGTCAGTCAGTCAGTCGGACATCTTGTCAGTTCATCAGTCCCCTAGTGAGTCAGTCAGCCAGCTTGTCAGTTAGTCAATCAGGTCAGTCAGTTAGTTCATCAGTCAGCCAGTAAACCAGCTAGCCGGTCAGTCAGAGTGAGTGACCGGATGACTGGATGTTATGACGGTAGCAGTGTTAGGACTGGCGTTACAAGATGAAGATGCAGCCATTGGGTTTGCAATGATTTCTGTCAGGTTTGTTTTGTTTTTCACACCTAAGCGTGGCAGACAAGCAGCTAATTATCCTGAATGGATTTAAGTATCGACCGCTGGCGGTGAAATTCAAATGCGCTTTGAAAGTGAAAGCTCCCATTTCAAATTATTTTGACTCATTTGAAAGAGTGTTGCTGTTTTAGTGTTTTAGTGTTTTGCTGCCTCATGTAATCTTGCATGATGTATATATGATGTATATATGATGTATCTATATATCATATCAACATTTTACTTGATTTCTAAATCTCAGGCTTAGCAAACGACAGGGTTTTTCTACTTTTCAGGAGGAGCTCGGTTGGGGGTCCGGATCTCGGGGCCAGGGGCCCAGCAGCCCGCGGCTGGGGGAGGGAGCCAGTCCGGGGGGCAGGCTGGAGAGGACGCCCTCTTTCACCGCCGAGTGGGAGGAGGTAAGGCAGAGATCCCTGGAGCACGCTTGTGTCGCTTCAGGCTAGTAGAGAACTTCATGTTACACCATGGGAACATGTTACACCATGGGAAATTCAATTGAATGTTGGTATTCATTATTTTGTATAGACCATATTTTGTATTTTTGTAATATTTATTTATATTTCTTCTTTGACTTATTTAGTTAGTTAGTTCTCTTGTTTGTTCATTAGCTAGTCATAAAAAAAGTTAGTCGGTTGGTTGTTTGTTGCGTCTCGGCCTATGTGTGTGTGTGTGTGTTTGTCTGTAAGCTAGCTACATTTGTCTTGTTAGTTAGTTGGCTGGTCTGTTTACAGGATGTTTTTTGTTGGCCTATCTGTGTTTGGTCGGTTTGTTGTGTCTATCATTATTCGTTTGTTGTGTACATCAGTGTGCTTACTCATGTTTTTGCTAGTCGTGGCTATGTTTGTCTTGCTTCTGTTCCGTTCATACGGAGTGGTGTGCGGTCTGCTCCTGTCCCAGTGGTGTTGTGAAGAGAGTTGGGGTGGCGTGGGGGGGGTAATTACATAAATATGTGTTGCACCAGGCTTTTATATTTGGAAAACGCTGGGCGTGATGTGACAATGGGGACTCGTTTAAGCAACAACCAATCATCATCGACCTCTGATTCAAATCGGCCAATCAGAGCCTAAATGTCAACAAACCGCTCTAAATGTGGCTATTTGAAGGAGTATGGGGTGAAATTCCGTTCAAGTCATGTCCTTGACGACAAAAGCCAATTAACGGTTAATATGAGATCTCCGTTTTGCTCAGAACAACAATTCACGAGAACAAAACCACGCCTTCCACAGCATGCTGTTAAGATAAGGTCATTGATAAAGGAGTATGTTTTGAGCAGGAGAATTCAAATGTCTAACGCAGAAGTCCACATCGTAGTACAGTTTCCATTTGTTTTACTTCCCGTCGTGGCAATGCCAGACACAAACAACAACGTCCGCCCTAGGCATGTGAAGTACGGGGCGGTGAAGACAATGGTGGTCCGCTGGCTGCAGAACAGA
>OMOU01083324.1:8952-22145 GCA_900312585.1 Malacocephalus occidentalis
CGTTGGTCCGTCTGGATGCGGCGGCAGGGTAATCTGGGCCAGCTCCCTCCCTCCCGGGAGACCTTTCTAAAATAGTCACGCTATTAGAGCGATGCATTATGCTTAAAGCAGGTTAGCAGCGCCGTGCCACCCCCACAGCCATCATTAAAGTAATTCACACACACACACACACACACACACACACACACACACACACAGTGCAGCATTCTAGAAACCTCTAGTAAACTATGGGATAGCACGCAAATAATATTTACTTCTGATCATAACATATGTTTGTTTATGTCAACTTGTCGATGGGATATTAGGCTACTAATAATAAAGGCTTGTATGTTCTAAAGATGGTGCATTATGAACTTGAAATTATGATGGTGAAGTTATATGATATGCTACTGTTCAAACGGGCCAATTGCGTATTGCAGTTGTAGTTCCCGTTCCGTGAATGGGCCGATTGCTGATAGTTTTCTGGAGAACTGTTCATCGAAACCACTTCTCACTGGACACTGCACTTCCTTGGGTCTTCAGCGGCACACACTTCCGAAGTCACACACATACACAGACCCCTCGAATTCTAGTCTAAAATGATGATGCTATTTTAGACTAGATGACTGTAGAGCGTGTGTTGCTGATGGCTGGTTGAAGCAGCCTCACCTGCAGCTAATAGTGACAATTACACTGAAATTCTCCTCTAATGCAGTGCAATGGTGTGTTGCGTTCCAGAGGCCAGAGCCCTGAGGGACGACGACGTGCTGCAGAGCCTCCCGGTGGGGACTACGGCCACCATGTACTTCAGAGACCTGGGCCCCCAGCTGGGCTGGACCATGGTAGGAAGACCCTCCTCTCTTCCCCTCGTTCTGTCTGTAGGAAGAGAGGGAAGCGGAAATGTTCATGATTGCCACTTTAAAATGGATCAGTGGATGACGTATTGCTTTTAGATTTCTCTCTCTAAAGCTATCTTTGATGTATGCCTCATTTGTGCGATCAGATCACAACCAACTCCCAGGGGAGTCATTGTGCGCATCCTGCGCTGTCCTTCAGGTGTTCCTGGCCGAGTATACGGGGCCTCTCCTCATCTACCTGCTGTTCTACCTCCGGCTGCCCTACATCTACCCCCACACACACGCCTTTACCTCCAGCCCGCTGAGCGTCGTCACGTAAGGACCCTGGATGTCAAGTGAGAGAGTAATAGGGAGGTATGGAGAGAGAGACAGAGAGAGAGAGAGAGAGAGGATGATGGGGAGAGAGAGACAGAGAGAGAGAGAGGATGGATGGGGATAGGGGGGGTGGGTGGAGAGAGATAGACTGAGAGAGACAGAGAGAGAGACAAAAAGAAAAAAGCGACTGAAAGAAAAAGAGATCGAGTGAGACTGAGAGAGAGACATTGAGTGAGAGAGAGAGTAGGAGAGGGAGAGGGAGAGAGCGCGAGAGATCATCACACAAACAGATTAATTAAATTACATTAAATTAAAAAGCCTCGGAGCGATTCAACTCCACTCCTTGTGTGTCGCACGTTAGCTCCAGGCAGTGAGAAAGTGTCCAGCGAAGCACACAGCCATCATACATCTCCGTCTCCCTCATGCACAGACTGGCATGTGTGTGTCACACCTGTCACTACGTGAAGAGGCTGGTGGAGACCATCTTTGTGCACCGCTTCTCCCACGGGACCGTGCCACTCAGGACCATCGCCAGGGTGAGAGCTCTCCAGCCGTCTCCAGGGGAGACAATATCACCTCTACTCCTTTTAGCTTTCAGGCCAGCATTTAGGGCGATAGAGGAATTGTTCTTTATCAAGCTTAAAGGAAAAAATGAACAGGATCAGTTCTTTTCTTTCATGTATTTGACTTGCTATTTGTCGAGTGTGTGCTTGGTTGGGGGCAGGCCCACCTGGACCAAGTCAGGCTGATGAGAGTCTGGGCTGGGTGAGGCTGCACACCTGTGGTGCATTAGCTAATCAATGCACCACAGGTGAAACCAGCCATCAACACACTCTACAGAAAGCAGAGCAGATGGTACGGCACCTGCGAGCATGCAGTACTCTTTGAGTGTGTGTGGTGACGCATTGATTATTCAGTACAGCACAGGTGTGCAGCCTCACCCAGAACCCGGGCTTTAACTGGGCCAGGTGATGCTGCTTAATGCCATGGCGACCACGCACACTATGTACCTTAAATTAATTAATCTTTTTGTATCTGCTCCTCAGAATTGTGTGTATTATTGGGGATTCTCTGCTTGGTTGGCCTATTATATCAACCATCCACTCTACACTCCCCCATGTAAGTTAGTCAAACAAACACACACAAAGGTCTTTCTAATATCTACACAAGATTGTATAATAAGTGAATAAGTTGCGACTCTTTTTTGATACAGAATCTTGACTCTTTCCACAGCTTACGGCGATCTACAGGTCAACTATGCTTTGGCTCTTTTTGTGGTGTGTATAGAAGCAATACTAAAAGTTGTAACATCGTATCATGATCAGGAAGATTATTTACGTCCTTAAGAGCATGTTTATTCATTATCAAGAGGATTATGCAAATACAGTTCACAGACAAATACAAATGACAATACAACAGTATTGTCATTTGTCATTTGTCAGTTAAAGGGTAACTTTGGGATTTTTCAAACTATTTATTAATCCGGACAACAGTTTTTACAATTAGTCCAGTATTGAGTGAGATGTGAAAGTTCTTGTTTGTGCCACTGACAGGCTCAGGTTGTTGTTGTTCTCTTGATCCGGTCTGTTTGTTATTGTGTCTAACCAAGTCTTGCTCAAGGAGAAGTCTCCCTCTGAAATCTTGTCAGAGCCTCATTCACGTGAAATCAGCTAAATAAATGTTCAGCCATGATGACTTTTTAGGCAACACTAAGCTATGCTTTCTGTAGTCCAACACAACAAACTCTTGCCGGTACACTGCTCTCTCCAACCGTCACTCATGTTTCTATCGTTCTCTTCCTGCAACAACGCAACTCTCGAGATTCAGAGCGAGACTTCTGATGAGAAAATAGTCCAGGTTGAAAAATGCACCTCAACTATTGCTGGTGTTGGAAGGAGGGGGTTCAAGGTTCAGGTCATGCTGTACCCCAGCAGCAACACCATCACGTTACACATTTTGCAGTGCTCACACTGCGTACCCCCAAGTGATGTTGCAACCTGGGCTCCAGCGGTCCTATGTTACAGCAGAACTTCTGGGGCGAGGCAGCAGAGAGGTGGAAACGAACCACCAGAATAGGGCAGAGTTTAGCCTTGTTTCCCGTTTGGCTACAGAGATATTCTACTGCAGTTTAACAGGCGTTTGCCAAAGGGCCCGGGGCAGTCTGGCTCTGCCCAATTAGCGGAACTCAATGGCACTTCTGCGTGATTCATAATGTTACAGATCCCCAATTCCAGCAACATGATTGGTCAAGTGAAACATTCCATTCACCCAGATTTGAGCTCAGAAGTTAGTTAACGATCTAAAGTCTGATTTGTGAAACTCGTAACGTTGATTCAAATGTTAACGGAACACAGTGAATCCCTTTCAGGGAATGTTGAATGATGTCCAATCCAACCCATCACACCCTCTCTCGAATTGCGATGAGGTTTAGAGAGTTTACCACAAATGAATAGATCAGAGAGCAGCGTGTGCAACAATTTCAATACAATATCATTCACCACGTTGAACAAGTTGTAAGAGAAACAGCCAAACTCCACTTTTCGCCAGTGAGACAGGGAGTGAGTTGCCCCTCATGTCGTGTTCACTACAGTGTAGGAGCTGCAGCTTATCCAATTAGACTTGCTTGCAACATGGTGCTACTTGCTGTTTACTGAGGTTCTTCAGTTCACACCGTCTTACAAACAGAGTCAAACTGTAACAAAGTCAGAATACCAACGATCACCATTCTGTTCCTAACATGCTCTTCTCAATGTGAATACATTCTTGTTAATTAGAAACAAATGATGCATGATATATTTGGTATCTCTGGTAGATTTGGGTATAATAATGGTGTTTTTGTGAATTGATATCGCGGAGCACCTACATCCGTGTAACATGCGCTTGGAGTGTTTGTTGTTGATTGTTTGTGATGGCTAATGTTAGGCTATATCTGTCGGCCCCGGTGCCTCTAATAAGAAGCAGTACACTATGTCTGCACATTATTGTGGTGTCACAGTCTTGTTTTTGCCACAGCTGTGTGAAGTCGGCAACTTCTCCATTCATTTGGCCCTAAGCAGCCTCAGAGGAGACGGTAAGAGGCTGCACCAGTTCATATTCATTCATGTCAACATACACAAAGTTTGAATCGCATAAGTTAGATCTTGGAACGGATCCAGAACCTTGGTTCTGATCCTGTAAGTACTTCGATCTTTTATGTATGTAAAATGTTGGTGAAGTAAAAGTACAAAAGTATCAGCATAAAAATATAATTCAAGCACCACCAAGTATAAATACATTGTTCAGAATGTCCCAGAAAGATCAAACCTTATTGACATCAAAATGTATTTGTTGATTATATTTTGTATTGTTAATTTTTATCTGTAGCTAAAGTAAAACATACGTGGAGTAAAACGTAGTGGAGTAAAACATACAATATTTGCCTGTTTTACGCCAGTGGTGAGGCCTCTGTGACGGTCATGTTCTCTACGCTGTCTTGATGTTTTGGTTTCCAGGCACCAAGTGCAGGAGGTTCCCCATCGCAAACAAGAACCCCTTCACTTGGTTGTTCTTCTTTGTCTCGTGTCCAAACTATACATACGAGGTAACAGCAGAGTCACCCGGCCGAAACCATGGTTGTATATTTGATTTTGCCCGTGACCCAAATTGTGATTATCAATCAAAATGACTTTTTAGGGATGATTCGTTAAAGGGCCCCGATTGTACCACCAGGTGTGAGTGTGATTGTCATGACAAAATTGCCATGCAACTGAAACTAATGACACAGTGACATCACAAGTGGGAGTTTCTACCCAGATGTATGATAACTAGATCAGCCTACCCAGTGGCACTGTATCAACAGGTAGGCTTATCTATCCATCATACATTTGGGTGGACACTCCCAATTCTAGTTGCATACTAGGCGCCCGTAATGTTGATCCTGACATCCATACTCGGTGATTATAGTATGCAGAAGTTCTATTCCTCATGAGATTCCTCTTGAAGTTGTCACTGTGTGTGCATTTAATTCTCCCAGGTGGGCGCCTGGCTGGGTTTCTCCGTCATGACACAGTGTCTCCCAGGTAACACCGCAGTTCACTGTGTGAGACCTCTATGACACAGCCCATTTTCACGCTAGCAACTAGCGACACCTACTGCATACACGTACAGTATCGTGGCGAGCACCATGGAGGGAATGAAGGAAAACAACTCGGACGATGGGAGTATTATTAAGTTATCCTGTGCCCCATACACCGCACGACTCCAGGCATAATGTTTATTGGTCATCAGCCACATGCTTCATGTCTGGCCCCGTCGGTCTGTGTCATGGTCGTCAGGTTTGCTCAGCACATACAATATGGGAAACAGTGCCAAGTCCTAACAGAGTTGGGACTTGGCAGAGCGATGTTTGCTTCTTCTTAGTGAAGGTGGTACCAGCTGTCTAGCGACGTTTTTGGACAACTGGTACAGGCTGGGGCGTGAGGTCTGACTAATATAACAGATAACACAGCTAGCATGCCCCCCCGGCGGGCGTACCCCCATGGTCACCACACTATATCCCCCACTCTGCTGCACCAAACCATCCCAGAACCATCACTGACCCATGAGGCCGCACGAGGCCCCCCACTGAGCCCATACGCCATGTGGAGAGCTGCTGATGGGGACAGGCGAACACACTGTAGCTGCACTCACAGAAAGATACAACAATCGTTATGTTTCAGGCACTTCATATCATTTTCTTTTCATAAAATATATATTTGTAGGAATAAAAAAGGTTGTCCTATGTCATACCTCATTTACTATGTATATTATATTGTGTATTATGTGTTTTAAATTATTATATTGATTGTATTGCATATCAATGTAGAGTGGATGATAATTGGTCATGACTTTTAGCAATATGCTAAAAGTCTATATAATATACGTATATATATATATATAATATATATATTATATATATATGCTATACCATTATATGAGGTATCCTATGTAGTAAACTAGGCTCGTACATTCATGGCCATAATGCAATATAAAGCAGTACAGATCCAGCCGTGTAATAAATAAAATTGTTTTTTATAATTTAGCTTTAGAGAATGAAAAGCCCCTCCTGGACATTCTGAGGGGATTTGGTCACGGACTAACGAAACACTCCACGTCCAACACCAACCTCCCATCCATGCCAAATGGACTCTCTTGTTCCATGTTTAATGTCTGGATTCTGTGCTCCATGCAGTGGCCTTGTACACACTGCTGGGCTTCATCCAGATGAGCATCTGGGCCAGGGGGAAGCACAGGGCGTACACCCGGGAGTTTAAGGCCTACCCGGGCCTCCGGATGGCCATCATCCCCCTGGTGCTTTGATAGCCTGTGGAGCCACAGGCCGCATCGGGGAGAGCTTAGCTCTGCATTGACAATTTTGTTCAAAAATCCAAAGGCTGTGTAACGCTTGAGTTCAATCGTCTAATCACAAACGAACATTTGGAAAAACAAAAAGCTGTTCAAATATTACAAGTTTCCGCCTTGACATAATAAAGCTTTAGGAATTTAAACCGGTTTTCTGTTTTTCAGTTTTTAATCAGAGGATGGGAAATTTGAAAAAATAGAAATGTTCAAATGTGTAAGAAGGCTGAGTCAGCACAGAGCTATGGAGGACCACATGCTTGCCGTGTCAATGCACTTTTTGGATAATGTTCATTTGGGATTCATAAATTGAGCTGATAAGCTTCTCCTGTGGACTATACAACACTGAAACAATAGTTCTTTAATTGTTTATTTGTCGATTGCCAGTTTGCTCAGTAGAATATGAATGTTATTTAAGATATTTGTATGGAAACTATGCAACCACTGGATGGAGAAAGGTGCGATTGTTTGATGCTTTGACTGTTATGTTGACACTGCAAGGATGGTGCAACTTTTCAATAGCATTTCGGTAAGTTGTTCCTAATGAGATTAAGCTGTGATATTTAGCATTATATGTTAAAGATAATACTATTCTCTTGAGAATATTATAGAGAATATTATACACTGTTCAATATGATATAATTCAGGACTCATCTTTTTTTTCTTTACCTTGTTAACCGTTAACAAGCTTCTTTTCTTTTCTTGGTAAAAAGCAATTCTCACGGTGAGAAGGATTAATATTCCACCCTTGACATTAAAGGATGTTAAGACAAAGTTGTTATTGTTCAACTTTTTTCATATTCAAAAACAAACCGAAATGGGAGTCATTCCATGTATCAAAGGGGCATTTATTTGACATAGTTGCTTCTCAGAAATACATTCTATGACTGCGATCGCCCTACTGATCAGATGAACGTAAAGGGCCACACACAACAACACATAACTGTATATGCACATAGTAATAAGCGCAGGACAATCATCAACTTCTGAATAGAAAATTATAATTGCATTCATTATAATTACAACATTATTCAATGTGAATCATTAGCAGCAAAAGCATTTAGCAACAATCAACTCTCCGTCTTGGTAAACAGACATGCTTCTAGATGCCTCGACCAGGGCTGCATCGGTAAAGTGAGCCTGGCCCCCCCACACACACCCACGCACACACACGCCCCATTCCCTGTCTAACAGAAAGCCTCACTTAGCCACACCCCTTCTGCATATGTTTCCTGTCTAACAGGAAGGCAGGACAAAGAAGCGTCACCTTCTTTGGCACCTGTAGCTCGGGTAAAAGCGTTGCCTTAAGCAAACGAAAATCCTACGTTTGATGATCCCTGTTCTACGAGACTCGCGCTCCGTCGCCGTTGAGTAGCGCCTCTAAGGTACGATCCTTTTTTCCTACGCGCCGCAGAATTTCAGATGAGATTTCTATCCTCGGGGGATGGGCCCTCCGGGACGACGGACGGCAGGCACACGCAGGTACAGACGCTTTGCCTTTGGAGGCCCGGCGAGCTCCGTCTACCTGGCCGGGGGCCAGTAAAGCAGCACCAACATTGCCCACCCGCACGCCTCCACACACACTTCCTGTCGAAGCGAACGACACACGCTTCACTTCCCTCTGAGCGGCGCCACCTTGACCTGTCGCCGCGCGCCGGCCGCTCTGGGGTGCAACACGATGGATTCTTCCTCCCTCAACTGCTGCTTGGCGAAGTTCACAAACACCTGAGGACAGAGACGTGAGGCGTGAGCGTCTGGTGGGTTCACAGACACCACAAGGACCATACGCTGATAGTGTCACAGAATCCAAGATGGCTGACATGGAGGGACTGAAAAGATTGTTTGGAACATGCCGACAGCAATACAGCAATTTTGTTGTTGTTGACAATATTAGTACTTCTTTCAAACTCCGTAATTTATTCCTAAGTAATAAGTTCAACGTTTCCTGAGGCCAATGGGTGCCACACACATTGTCATCATCAATGTTTTGTGTTTGTGTTTACTGCAGCAAATGTCCCCTACAAGCCACTAAAGTGGCTTCTGCTGGACTCCACCTACACAGTTGTTGAATAAATTGGGTCGACTGGGTGGTCTGGGACACACAGTAGTCCTGGTCAGAGGGTGTACCTGGTCTAGGGTGGACTGGGAGATGAAGTAGTGCTGGTCAGAGGGTGTACCTGGTCTAGGGTGGTCTAGGAAACACAGTAGTCCTGTACCTGGTCTAGGGTGGTCTGGGAAACACAGTAGTCCTGTACCTGGCCTAGGGTGGTCTGGGACACACAGTAGTCCTGTACCTGGTCTAGGGTGGTCTGGGACACACAGTAGTCCTGTACCTGGTCTAGGGTGGTCTGGGACACACAGTAGTCCTGTACCTGGTCTAGGGTGGTCTGGGACACACAGTAGTCCTGTACCTGGTCTAGGGTGGTCTGGGACACACAGTAGTCCTGTACCTGGTCTAGGGTGGTCTGGGACACACAGTAGTCCTGTACCTGGTCTAGGGTGGTCTGGGACACACAGTAATCCTGTACCTGGTCTAGGGTGGTCTGGGGCACACAGTAGTCCTGTACCTGGTCTAGGGTGGTCTGGGACACACAGTAGTCCTCGATGTGCAGCTGCTCCTTGTTGGCCAGCACCATCTGGAAGACCTTGGCCAGGGAGCAGCAGCTGATCTGGTACTGCAGCGTGTTGTGGTGCTTCTCGCGCTGCACGCAGCCGGGGAACGTGTCCTCCATGAAGTCCTCTGCCGGGCTCAGGTCCGGCCGGGAGCCCGGCTTAGCCCCCCGGATCTTCATGGTCACCACGTAGCCGTCGCCGAACCTGCACACGGCGCAGAACAGAGACATCCTCAAACGTCCTCTTCCCAAACAGTGCAACGCTTTACTCCATTAAGAAATTACTATTTTATTATTATTATATTAAGGGCCCTTTCACACCTATAGTTCGGTAGACTTGGTCCGGTTCGGGGGTGAATTTGATGATACTTTGTTGCAATTTCATTTGGTGCGGTTAGAGTTCACACTGGACTTTGTTAAGCGAACCAAACATTATAAACAAACGCCACGCGGCCAAGGGGGTTGCTCGTTGCGGTTATTATTATAGGCGTTCGAGGATCTTGTGCCGTCGGGCCTGCTCAGGTTGTGGAACTAGCGGGCGGGGGTGGCCCCTGGCCACAAGCTCTCTCGGAGAGAGGCTGGTGGGATCGCACACTGGGCCGGTTAAATGAAACTGCAACAAAGTATCAAATTCACCCCCGAACCGGACCAAGTCTACGGAACTATAGGTGTGAAAGGGCTCTAAATCTGTCTGAGTATGGTATAGCTATAACTGTAGCTACAACTCAACCCACTAGAGGCTGCTAATGAGACAAGGTACATAGTGCAGGTTTAATACATTGGTATAACCAATCAACACTACTGTTAAAATGTTAATTAAAGTCTTAAAGTCTTAATGTTCATGGCAATTCTCCGTCCAGGGGAACCTACTTGTACTTCAGATGCTGGATGGTTCCCAGACACTTAAAGGAGCCATTCACCATGATGGCCAGGCGGGTACACAGAGCCTCACACTCCTCCATACTGCGGAGCATGGGCACACAATACGGGTTACAATGCACACACACAGGCATGCCTGCGCACACGCACACACATACACACACACACGCACGCACGCACAGCAACATGCCTGTGGGATGTGAGGACGACGGCACGCTTGTCCTGGATGACGCTCATGATGGAGTTCCACAGGAAGCGGCGAGAGTGGGGATCCATGCCGGTGGTGGGCTCATCCTGCGCCACAGGAAGTGAACTCATCAATGTCATCATGTTGTATTATGATGACAACATCACATCGTTATCATATATTATTATAACGTCACACGTGGGGCTGTCCATCCAGATGTATGACACATAGATCTGCCTACCAGTTGGTAGAATCCACTGAGACTGTACCAACATTGCACCTTGTGGTCTAACGGGCCGTTTAATTATAATGGATAATATTTGTCTTCATAGGCTATTGCCCTATATCCCTAAAGACATACAACACTGTTGAAGTCTCTGAAAATATGAAAATACTGAACAAATGTTAAGTGCTTCCTAGAGCCTATCCTGGTGTCTAGAGGCCTCACCAGCAGTACCAGGGCAGCCTATCCTGATGTCTAGAGGCCTCACCAGCAGTACCAGGGCAGCCTATCATGGTGTCTAGAGGCCTCACCGGCAGCACCAGGGCAGCCTATCATGGTGTCTAGAGGCCTCACCAGCAGCACCAGGGCAGGGCAGCCTATCATGGAGATGGCGGTGGAGAGCTTCCTCCGGTTGCCGCCACTGTACGTCCCAGCGGTGCGGCCAGCGTACTCCGACAGTCCCAGCTTCTGGATGGCCCACTCCGACACCTGGAGGAGGGACACAGGATGCAACAACGTTACGTCAAGCTTAGCCTCTGCCTGGACTGGGCCTAATGCTAACACTAACCCTAACGCCCCTGGCCCCACTCATGGAATCAAATGACTCCTGCTCTATGGACCTTTGGCTCAATCTCTGCGGCGCCCCCTGGTGGGGACATATGGCATAGATGTTTCTGGAAAGGGCCATATGGACGCAGCTCCTTAGTTCAGACAGAAATTAGTCGTCCCTCAGACTTACATGGGAAGCTGATCTCAGCGTTTTACAGAGGAGGGCGGGAACTTCATTATGTCAAGCGAATTAAAAACAAGACCAGTTCCATTTAAGATATTTAACAGGTTGCACAGAGTAGGGCTGCAGGTGCATGTGGAGAGTGTAAGGAATACAATGGTACTCTGGTACATATGAAGCTGCCCCAAGATACAGGAGTCCTGGTCATCTATTCATGACTACATTCAAAGAATTATTGGCCAAGAAGTCCCCTTCACCCCATGCCTGGACGTTTTAGGAGATCCTGCAGTGTTAGACTTAACTTCCTATAATGCAGAGTGGGTCCAAACTCATGCTGGAACGGAAACTCATTGTCATGAATTGAAAAGCCTCCTCTGCGCCTGCAGCAGCTCTGTGGTACATCCAGTTAGAGAATGTGTCATTAAGGTTACTGAATAAGGTGGAAATGTGTCTCCAGAAGGGTTGCCATAGTTATATGGACAGGGGTGCATAAGACTGGTTCGTCATAAGGGTGGGCCTGTAGTAGTGTTGTGGAACGGTACCCTTAAGGTGCCCGCATTTGCTTTCCATGTACACCATTGCACCAGAATTGCATTGTATTTACTATTGTTTGTTTTTTAATTTCATTCTATATGTAATTGCGCTGTGCATTTTATTCATAATTGAATGATAAAAAACAAAAAACAACAGTTCACCTTCGGTCCCACCCCATTCAAGCTGAGCTGACCCATATTTCTTGCTTCGTCCAATACAAAGTGAATGAGAGAGGCTAACCCTCATTCATTCCACTCTGAATAATGCAGCTGAATGGGAACAGCATTCACACTGGGCTTCTCTCACCTCCACTGACAGTCCACGCACTAGACAATGAATGCCCCAACGATGAGATAATCATACACCCATTCACACGCTGATGACAGGGCTTGTCCATGAGAGACAATGCAAGGACAACGGTGATGGCGGCGGGGGGCGATCCTTTTCTAACGCAGTTCAACATTTCTAGGCGTTCATGTTCATTACATTTGACTGACCATTTTGGCAAAGAAATCGATTGGATTTGAGAGTGGACCAATATAGTTCTGTTTGGCCCGTATATGGGATGTTCTGGGAATTCTCCAAGTAGCCATGCATCCAGACCAAGGCCTAAGAATCAGACAGAACACCCCAACCCTCCCAGGCCACCAGAACAGAGAGAACAGCAGCCCAACCTCAACAGTCACTGGTATAATACAGGCCTCTACATGGCTTTCAGGAACCCCCTAATCCAGGTTTCATGCAATATTGTTGTAGAAATGTCAGCTACAATTGAAAGCCTGTTGCTGCTGTTGCCTGGCTCACCCTGGCAACCTCGTGCTCCGGCACCCCCCTGAGGCGGGCGTACAGGTGGAGGTGCTCCCTGGCTGTCAGCAGCTCGTCGATGGCGTCGAACTGCGGGCAGTAGCCCATGTTCTGGTGCACGTCCAGGATGTTTGTCAGCACGCTGCAGGGGACCAAACACCAAACAACCAAAAGGCACAATTGTGTTTTTTAAAGTGAATCCCGGCAAACACTTCATGTTTTTCATGAGTTCATGTTTTTCTCACAACTTTCACAAATTTGGTTGCATTCAGTGAATCTGAATAGTAACATAATAACACGTTCGGTAAATCTTTCCAATAAGAGCATATTACGTTCAATTTAAAGGGGTAATTGGTTGAATTGGATGAGTGAAAAATAGTTTGAGAATCCCTGCACTCAAACAACACAACACACCTGTGGCCGCTGACCGAGGCCTCGCCCCAGCTCACGTCGATGTCCCCCGTCAACATCTTGAAGGTGGTGGTCTTCCCTGCCCCATTCACACCCAGGAGACCGAAACACTGGAGGTAGAATGGGGTGGACACAGAGAGAGAGAGACAGAGACAGAGAGACAGAGAGAGAGACAGAGAGAGAGAGAGAGAGAGAGGAGGGGGGAGAGAGACAGAGAGAGAGAAAGAGAGAGAAAGACAGAGAGAGAGACAGAGAAAGAGAGAGAAAGACAGAGAGAGAGACAGAA
>OMOU01083530.1:3459-20134 GCA_900312585.1 Malacocephalus occidentalis
TGATTATTTGGCCTGGGCCTCAACATGTTCTTTCTCTTGCTCCTTCTCCCTCTCCCTCTCGCACATTCTCTGTCCCTCCCTCTCTCTCTCACATTCTCTCTCTCTCTCGTCCTCCCCCCTCTCTCGTCTCTCTTTCCCTCCCTGTCTCTCTCTCTCTCTCTCTCTCACCCTCTCACTCCGCCTTGTGCAGACAGCTGTACGATAAGAATGTTAAATATTCTCAGATTTAAGCACGCCCATTAACAGAGGTAGAATCTGTTTCCCAATCCTGACACGCTAGCAACGATTGAGTGAACACACACACACACACACGGGTGAGTGACCAGTGTTTGTGTTTATGTTTGCATATTGGCTGCAGACTTTCGATCTTATATTACAACTTGTCTGTGTGTGTGTGTCTGTGTGTTCTGTCTTGTTGCAGGTTAACAATTGAATGAGTGCAGCTCCTTTCACACTCTTTAAAAGACACACGCAACGCTTTAGTTAATGTTTGACCACAGTAACACACTCAGAATACATTAAACAAGTTTCTACTTATAATTAAAATGCCAAACTCAAAATGATGCCCTTAAAAAAAAGACAACTAAAGTAGACACATCCAACGTTTCACACGTGACTGTTATTGGATATAAAACATTAATTTACAAAGCGTGCATGGCAGAGAAGTCGACTTTAGTGTGAGTGGGTCTCAAATCAGGACAGGAAAACTAGTGCTTCACTTGAAACTGCTTACCTCGCCTCCCATAAGAGCCTACTGGTAAACAGAAAGAAAACGAAGCCCTACCTCAATATAATCGTGGCCTGGGGTAGATCAACGCATGGCGATGATTATGCTGTGACCTTCCCGGACTTTGAACTATTTGTAAGAAAGTAAGCTGTTTGCAATGAGACATACAAGAGACTGATCTACAGCTACACCCGATGGGAGGAGGGGGGGGACGCTGCTCTTCGCAAAACTTTCGATCGGATCCCACAACTTGAGATCCGATCGAAGACGTGTCGCGTTATAAAAAACCAAGCGCCGGTACCTCGGGCGGTTCTGCTGGGGAGCCGTGCCATATCTCGACGGTCGAGCAAATCTCCGAAGGGAAGCGGCCGGAGCGCGGCGCGTCTGACAGGTCAGGTACGGTAGGTAAATATCCGGGACGAGTCTCCCCATCCCGGCCCCGCCCCCTTCCAGGCGCGCACCCCACACGGGAGCGCGCGTTCCGACTTGGCCAGTGAGACGGGAAAACGACCCGAGCCTCTCGTTGTATGTAGGAGCATCACAACAAGAGCAATGTATTAATTTCACGAATGATGTAAACAACAACAGTGTAAACCACAAATAAACATAAATATATAAATATATATGACATAAACATAAATATAAATATATATATGCCAATACATTTCTTATATTCTATTATAATATTTACTGTATATATATACGTATATATAGATATATTTTCATATTTATATAAATATTTATATGATCAAAACCATCTCATTATCTGACACAACATTTTATTTTCTATTTAGATTTGGTTTCCATGAAATTGAAAGATTGTAAGTAAGTGGATTATATGTATGCTGTAGACTATTATAGAATAGCCCTATAATATAAAAAGCTGGTCCATCCATTTTCCTATGGTTTTGATAGTTTTGTCATTGTCAAAATCGGAAGGAGGATGCGCTTGTTTAAATGACCATATATATATAAATATATATACCTTTATTTGGCATGCATATGATGGGTCATGTGTGGTTTCTGTGAAAAGACCAGCAAAGAGTTGATAGTATTTTGCAATATTTGGTGGGTAAAAATACTCACTCAACTGGTTTATTGTCGCCATCTACAGATAGAAATAGGTATTACCTGATTACATTAAGTTGGGGTAAAGCACGTAATTACCAACCATTTAATTACTCGAAATATTTGCATGTCTAATTCAGGACATGCAAATAACATCAACATCAATGCTGACATCAATATGATAATATGATTTGTTTTTCTGTAGTTTTTGCTTTTTTTACTCATGTTGTATTCTTTGAAAAGCATTGCAACCTTTGCTGTATTATTATTACTGCTACTACTATTACTACAATATATACGACTATATTTATATATAAACATACGCAGTGATAATTGACATACATTAAAAACAGTTAAGGTATACAAGGAGACATATACCACCAACAGGTGTGAGTGTGGTTAGCCATTCTCAGTTTCAAAAACGGTTTAGTCTCTGGAAGAAGAAATGGGAGTGTCCACCCAGATGTATGCTGGGTAGATCAGCCTACCAGCCTACCCAGTGGACTGTAGCAACTGATAGACTGATCTATCCACCGATCTATCCACCACACTTGTGGTGACAAAAACTGGAGATACTGAAACCGCTTGGAAGGGCTAATCACAATCACACCTGGTGGTTTAATAGGAGTCTTAACATTTTTAATTGTAACAAAGCAGGTGGAGCTTACATAACTTCTGCCGTTATTGGCTACTTCGTGGCCCAATCAGTGGGCCCTGTCACCTCTCAGGCACCATGGACGTCAGAGTGTTGAGATGTGTGAGTGGTGTGCAGTGTCATGTGTTGCATGCCATGGGAGTCAAACTCAATGCCGACCTGTTCCCCCATGCCTGTTACGTGTGCGTAGGCATGGTCAAACCAGCAGAAACAGGTTTCTTCTGACTTCTGCACACGCAAAGAAGGCAGGAGGCCGAGATTCATCCCTGCTGTGGTGTTCTCTGCCAAACTGGAGAGAGAATCTCCCCTGGCTATCAGCTTTCTGCAACAGGAACCATGCAGGGCCTGCTTGCTCCGGTCAGCCTGTGTACTGACTGGTCACTGAACCCCTGCTCTCCAAATATAGACAGTAGGGTGCCAGGAAGAGAGGAGAGTTGGAGGAGGGAAATAGAAAATGAAGGCTATCATCTTAAATCAGTGTTTGTTGTCCACTACCTTCTCACGCTGAAGTTGGTATTGTTTACAAAGTTGTCTCCCTTTTCTCCTGTCTGCTTTGAACGTGTTCTCCCTCAAGACATTGATCAAGTCACTGTTCTGTTCACAGCCATATATATGACCCATATTTATATTTCTTCAAGATACAACAGAAATGTTTCTAATTGTTTTTGAACAGTTATCTAATTATAAACCGATAATATATTATTATAAGATACTAGTCACAAGAGACAAACAGTGTGTTTCTACTGTCTGACCAATTCTTCACCTCCCTCCCCTTCACCTCCCTCCCCCCCTCCTCTGTCTTTGGACCCCAAGTACACTGTGTTTAGGACATTATGTAATGCACATTGGTATGAATGTCTCTGGACAGGACACATTTTATTAGAAGATCTATAAATAGGTGAACATGAAATCTGAACATGTACAGTATGTGTCAACAGGTTGTGTCCTCAGGTAATTGCCTATAGAGGACAGGCAGGGACAATTATGCAATACATGGATAACACTGCATTGTTTCCATGTTAGGCTTCTAACACCTCCTTAGGGTCAATCGATCTCCCGTAGATCTGCTGTTAGAGAAAGTGATCTGTCTGTTTCCTTGCCATACGTGCAACTCTGTTCTGCCACACTTAACACCCTGCAGCCCGTATCGGCTCCCAGTAACCATTCAGGGCAAAGAAAGAAAGAAAATTATATTATAAAAAGATTGCGTTCACCACAGTCATTATTTTTCTTCTTTACAAATGTGTAAACAAACCGTGTGTATGATGTGTGCTTATGGTGCCAGCTAACAACGGGGGACAGAGGGGGAGCAGCGGTGACGTAACGGGTTGGGTTCCAGCGTGACGTCAGAGCGTGGCAGCCTTTACAGGACCAGCAGGACGGTGACAGCGGGGAGTGCTCAGTGCATGACTCTACAACTCCGTGCATGACTCTCCAACTCCCTGCACGACTCTCCAGCTCCTTGCACGACTCTCCAACGCCCTGCACGACTCTCCAACTCCCTGCGCGATCTGGACCTTTAGTGAATCCACACCATCGTGCAAGATGACTGTGACCCGTGGGCCGCGGCAAATGACTTATGCGAGAATGAGAGGGATTGTGTCATATCTCTCAGGTGAGTCATGTTTTCCAAAGTTGTGCTGTGTGTTCTTCCAAGATTTTAAATCTGGCATTGAGGTGCAAATGAGTCTAAAGGCATTGGATATACTGTGATGTTATGAGAGGCGTCCTGGCAGGCTACAGTTGGGCAGTTCAGCCTGAGTGAGCAAAACAGGCCAACAACAGAAGGTTACAAAATAAGAATTTATTTTCAATCAGGTCAGTCCGGGAAACGATAACGCAGGTTAGGTCTTTAAACAAAAGAATGTCCATAAGGCAACAAAAGTATTCCACAAAAAGTGTTCCAAAATATCCTTAACATAAAAAATGTCTGTTTCCCATCTTAACAGTCCCCTGGTGATGCCACAATACATATAATATAGGCATGTACAAGACCTATATATGCCTAGCGACTGCCAAAATGCCTTATATTGGGGTCACTTGTGTAAGGCGTCATGTTTTGCAGGGCTGCTGAAGGGGAAGAAAGTGGGCTTCAGCGACTTCATGCAGAAATTGGTTTCCAATCACCAACACGTTCACAAGTGAGTCACCTAGGCCTAATTCCAATGTTTTACCCCTAAAACCTATACCTAGGTCAATGCTATTTGATAGTTTAACAATAGACTGTATATAAAATCGGCCATAAATACATTTTCATTTACATTAATATTTAGGGCATTTGGCAGACTCATTCATAATTGCAAGGCTAATTAATAGAACAAGGTTATGTTTAAGAACATATAATATGCAAAACAATGGCTAAGTACTAGTTTTAGGAGGGGGGTTATGCCGAGTCCAGGTCAACTGAACAGGTGCGTCTTGAGTCTCTGGTGAGCGACTTTACTCATGTTTGGAACCTACTTTGTTCTGTTTTGTATTTAGCATGGGGAGCCAGAAAGTCTTCCGGCCAGGAGTTGGTGATGAGGAAGCTGCTCTGGTAAACAAATTCTCTTAAAGAAAGTAAGTGGCTGTTGTCCGTGATACAAATATTTATCCCTTTGTCTTTCTTTGCAGTGTTTGCTAAACTCCTCCATTGATGCTTCACAGTGAGTATAGTTATTAAAGTGCCACTTTGGCAGACTGTTTTTTAGTGGTTATTGTAACGGCTGAGACAAGAGGGCTTGGTTGCAGAACAGTCAAGAGATCAGGCAGACAAATCCAGGAAGAAAAGTGAGCAGGAATACTAAACTAGAGAATAACATGCTGGACACCTCGAGTATCTGAAGGTGGAATAGAACAAAAAAGTAAGTAAAGCAGGACAAGAAGAATAGATGATGTTATATTGTTCATTTCCAAACTGACCTGTTTTGTTGTGCTCTCAACAGAATGAAGCCTATCGATTTTGACTACCTCAAATGTATTGGCAAAGGAAGCTTTGGAAAAGTAAGACTTTCTTGAGGTCGTGTTTTCACTGTATGGGAGGCTAAATGTAGAAAATGTACAACTATGTAATACATTGCATGGTGGAAATGAGTACAGGTGCTGCTGGCCAAACATAGAACAAGTGGAGGCTATTATGCGGTGAAAGTACTACAGAAAAAAGTCATTCTGGAGAGGAAAGAGGTAGGCCTACCTGTCCATCTATCTGTCTCGCTCATTTGATTGTCTGTCAGTCTGTGTGTCATTCAGTGACGTTTGCCCTCTGACCTCCATGCAGCAGACCCATGTGATGGCGGAGAGGAGTGTGCTTCTGAAGGGTCTACAGCATCCGTTCCTGGTGGGTCTTCACTTCTCCTTCCAAACGACCAACCTGCTCTACTTTGTCCTGGATTACGTCAACGGTGGAGATGTATGTACACGCTACACCTTGTTGGAGAAAAGGTCACCTTTTTATTTACTGGCTGCTGATGTGGGGTCCATGTGTGCAGCTCTTCTACCACCTGCAGAAAGATGGGTTCTTCCCAGAGGCCAGGGCTGTGTTCTATGCAGCGGAGATGGCCACAGCACTGGGATACCTGCACTCCATAAGCATCGTCTACAGGTGCAGGCCCACCTACACGTTCAGACAAAAAACTAAGCTGCCAATTCTAATACAGTAGATGGAGATGTAATGAATGGGAACGATATGGGAAACAATGTCATTAAATCCCATTAAATGTGAATGAGGGCTGAATGATCTTGTAAAAAATCTAACGATGTTGCGATTATCTTGCCAGATATTGCAATTGTGATATGATTCACTATGAGTGAGAATGATTTTCTTTTCACAGAAAATGATCATCAATCCTAATGAAATATTAATAAGCGAAACTCATCTATCCCAATATGCCCCCCTACAGAGATTTGAAACCAGAGAACATCCTGCTGGACAGGGAGGGTCATGTGATGCTGACAGACTTTGGGCTGTGCAAAGAGGGCGTGGCCATGGATGGGACAATGCACACCTTCTGTGGGACCCCGGAGTACCTGGCCCCAGAGGTCCTGCAGGGCCACGCCTACAGCCCCACCGTGGACTGGTGGGGCCTGGGCACCGTGCTGTTTGAGATGCTCTATGGACTGGTGAGATCAGATTATTTGTCATTTTAATGAAGTTTGTTTGCCTTGACGAACAGGACAGTATAGAGAGGTGATAGTGGGTTGAAGAAGAGAGGGAATGATATGTGGCATCAGAATGCAGGTCAGGATTTAACCTGGGTCCTAGTGGGTTGAGCCACCAAACATGGCAAATACGATTTTTGATGGACTGAACATGTCTCATTGTCCTCACATGAGCGTCTTCAGATACTCTCCTCCCCTGTAGCCACCGTTCTTCAGGTGCAGCAGAGCCGAGATGTTTGAGCAGATCGTCCACGGGCCACTGAAGCTGGCCGGTGGCGTGTCGTCCTCGGCCCAGTCTCTGCTGATGGGACTGCTGGAGAGAGACTGCTCCAAGCGTTTAGGGAGATGCCGTGACTTTGTAAGTACCGATGCCACCTCGAGAGAGAGAGAGAGAGACACAGAGAGACAAAGAACTAGGACACACGTGTAGGCCAAGGCACAAGGTTTATAAATACACTATAGGGCTCTATAGTGAGTCTGTGTTGCTGTCATGGTTTCAGGAGGAACTGCAGGATCATGCATTCTTCGTGTCCATCAACTGGGAGCAGCTCTTGGCCAGGAAGATCACTCCTCCTTTCATCCCTCATGTGGTACGTGTCACAGAGAGACCAGAGGCAGGGGGCTCAGGCCATACAGAACCCAGGGGGAACACGTGGATGACAGCGACATGTCTTTCTGTCTCGTTTCTCCTCAGGCCAGTCCCTGTGATGTCCGCTATGTGGATCCAGAGTTTACACTTCAACCAGTTCCAGCCTCTGTGGGTGTGAGTGATAGGTGGCAGGGGGGCGGGGCAAATGAGACATTTCTAGGATTCTCCTACGTGCCCCCGTTGGAGAATGTAGAAGTGCACGGGTAGGCCTACAGACGCCTTCAATCATACTGCTCATAACGCTGATCTCAGCAGTGAGGTTTAAAAAGATATCTATTTTTTGCTATTTATTGAATTGAAAATGTATTTCTTCAACGTGTTATTTATATTATTACATTGAGTGTAACATTGTGTACAAGCTGTATACTTTCAATTGAAACAAGATGTTAGTTAGCGACACTTTAGCAAACTTTGGTATTTCGACAGAAGTTAGCTTGAGTTCATTTTGTTTTAAGGAAGAGGTCCAGCACATTCCCTTTTTTTTACTCGATGCCATTCTACAAATGATGAAAGACAATAGACACCATACTTTTTTCAAGCTTCACAAAGCTTTTGTGTTTAATAAATATATACAAATGTACCTTTACATATTGCAACTTTCACATTATCCACCTGAGTGGGTTGGCATTCAGCCTCAATATGTTTTCTGCTTAATAACCATATTGTGGGCCAGCCATGCTATGTGCACTTGCTTTGGGTAATGACGTCCTACCATAAAGCATAGCTTATTTCATTATGTACAGTAACAGACAGAACAGAACGGATCACCTTTACAGAGAAATGGGTACATCACAAAATTGACAACTGTACAGACTTGATACGTAAAAGGTCACTGTGATAGGCAGGGAGGGAAAGATATACCACATGACATTTCACTTGAGCATCAGTAACTACCAAAGGAGGGGTAGCTGTGGTCCCCACGACAGGTGAAGTAGGCTATCAGCTGTCCGTTGCAGATCATGAGAAACAAGCCACTCCCTGAACCAAGAGAAATGGAAAAGAAAACCACCCACCAATCATTGTCAATCAACACGCTGTCACCATCGGGTCAGCGGTTGGGTCATCCAGTTTGCCTTACCTAGTGCCAACCACCACTGCCACACGGTGGGGAACTCCAACATCACTGGAACACACCAGTGTACAACCATATACTTTAGACAGTTTCCACCATCTAATGTACTGTACATGAATTTGTGTGTTAGTGTTCATTTAAAAAAATGTATCTGTTGATTGTGTAAATAATATACGTTTTTGTTCAGATTGTATTGCATTTTACATTTGTTTATAGTATTACTGTTATTCTGTACATATTGTGGATATTCCAATGTATATGTTTATTTTATTTCGAGTCAGATTAGCACTGTTCCACTGTATTCGAGATTAACAAAGTGTTAGGCCTATATCTAATATTCACCTAAGCTGGTGAGGAGAACGTGCAGGCAGGTGACGGTCAGTGCATAGTCCCACACCCATCGTCTCACCACAGCAGCAAACAGCAGACCACTGGAGAAGTAGGTGAGCTCCATAGACAGCAGGTTCACTGGTGGAACACACCAGATCACAGGTTAAAGTGCACACATTTTTGGTCACTGTTTGCAAATTGTGTTCCTGTGTGCCAAGTCACCCAAATATTTAGAGTTGGAGTCAGCGGGCCCGGTCTTGAAGTCAAAGGGGATGAGGCCATCAAAGTGGTCCAACCTGAGTATAGTGTTGAGTAATTGAGTTTCAATTGGTTTCATAGATTCTTTTGTTTGTTAGTGTGGGTGTTATTGGTGGATTAACAGATGGCCTGTGGGTGCTGGATGAAAGTGGAAGAAATGTCAAATAAAGGAAAGGATAATGAAGATGACTTCAGTAGAGAAATCTTAAGTTACAACTGTAGGAAGAAAAACTAATAATAATGTAATAATGTAAGCGATTTAATTCATTACAACGATGTTGTCCAAACGGTATATTCTAATGCATTTTGGCATGTAGGTCGTCGACTACAGAACGGTACAATTGACAGTAGGCCATCACATTGGCCCAGGTGTATATGTCCTTTACGTGTATATGTAGGCACAGGTGTACATGTCCTGTATGTGTATATGTAGGCCCAGGTGTACATGTCCTGTATATGTATATGTAGGCCCAGGTGTATATGTCCATGTCTAGGCTGAGTAAGGCAGGAAAAGCAAAAATAATCTTACTTGAAAATACCGAAGCACACACTCCCGATCATGTAGTACAGAGAGTAAAATATGACAAGACACAGGAGCAAATGGATGAGGACGGTCTGGAAAAGACAAAAAAAACAGCATTCTGCCGAGTCTGTTTTAAAACGTTTATTGTCTGAATAATTAAATAAGCATTCGATTACCAAACACACTGTCGGCAGCTTCCGCTGTGTGTGTGTGTGTGGGGGGGGGGCTTTAGGTAAGCAGCCAGCTGCCTATTCTGCAAATCCTACTTTCATCGGTTGCATATAATAAAGCATAACACGTTAACCCTGTTACATTGAAAACAAATGAACTCCGACGCCGTGCATCCCCTACGTGACATTCTACCTCGTCTGTTTATGTCCTTCACTTTAGAAACGACGACTTCATCCCCGCGGAGTTGACGCAAAAAACACGAGTCTGGTTTGGGATTACGCACCACAACCATGAGCACAACATCGTACCTTTGAATCGACCAATTTCCCTTTAAATGCCATCTCATGGTTCGCGTTTGGTGTTCACTGCGAGCGATCTGGGCTGCGGCAGCGACCTGCGACTGCGAATCACTCTGCTGCTCCTTGTGCTCCGGGCTTCTACTGCCACCTAGCGGCCGACTCGAGACTCGCCCTTTATTTTCAGTGATGGGATTTTTTACCCGCCCCAAATGTGTCCGAAAATACAGATGTATTTGACAATAACGACTCGCGAAGCGGTCCATTTGCAACACCTGGAGCTTTTGATCGTGGTTCTACACGACTGGTTTTGATCGAGGCGCCCGTCGTCCGCCGCGCTGCGTTCCACGCGTGTCGACGTGACGCCCGCCTCGTAGCAGAGAATAAAGACAACATCCCATCACAAAAAGAAGCCCATATGATCGTGTTAACAATCGGCCGCTTTAATTCCCCCAAATGAGTGACTTCTCATCGAACGTATGAGTTGACAAACGTGTACTTGCCGTGTGTACTTAACGAGCGGCATTAACCACCCATACACAAACACACACATACACACACACACACACACACGCATAATGATCCTTATGATCATGGTTGCGAAGTTGTTCAATGGATGATATGACTTTAAATTGGGTAAAGGCCCGCATTTCCTAAGAGGTTACAGGACGCAAACAAAACCTGTAACATATAGCGTCGGCTCGCCGCGGCATCAACAACCACATCGCTGCTCCCGGCGTATTATAGTATACTATAGTGGGATAGTGTGCATATAGATGTGTTTTCTTGCTCATAATCATAAGGGGGTTCATATTCGGACACCGCGGTCCTTATTGCGCTCATTCGACTCCCGGTGCTCCGCGACACGGGCTCGGGGATGGAGGGGGAAACTGGGACACAAAGCAACCAAAGTGTTCCCCTCCCTGCTCCGTTCGCCGTGTTCTGGCCCCTGCTTGTGCTTTATACATATTTATATTAATCTCCGTGTGTTTATGGATCATAGCGCTGAAGTTTCCCGAGCCCTAAAGTTGTCAGGCGACACGCGTGCGGCACGCATGCGCGTCCTCCTGTCCAGCGCTAAATAAGAGTTAAAACACAAACGAGGTGAGTTCCTTTATTTTACAACAATACACGCGTGGATATTCACGGAATACTTTTTACAATATCCCAATTGGATGAGCCAGTGTCTGTTTTCTCGGGCCTGTTGTATCGCAGTATTTATACTTTGATTTGAAACGGAGGGGAATAAATCGGGTTTTCAAGTTTCTATTGGAGAAATTAATCAACCAACAATTTCAACAATAACGCGGTATAATGTGCGGCATGCGTTTTTTCCCCCTGCGCAATATTGCCGTGACGTGTGATGCGTTTTTCTGTTGTTCCGAACACGGGAACTTATTTATTAGATTGTCCTTCGCTGGCTGCATCAAGTCACAATGCTAGTCGCTAGCCGCCTAGCCGTCGGTCCCGTTCAACTGAACGGAGAGCGGAGCTGTCGCTAGCTACCGCGGCTAGCTGCCCGGCTAGCCGCCGTCTCCCCCCCCCGTTGAACCGGACGGGCTGCTAGCTGCGAGCGGCTAGCTGGCTCACTAGCTCCGCGCATTAGCTAGCAGCCCGCTGACATTCCGTGACAAGGGGGGGAAAGTAAAGAAAAGGGCCGGGTCGGGGGGGAAAACACTTTATTTGTGAAATGACACCCGACACCTTGACCCTCGTTTAATACGCGGTGGCTTTGTGCAAATAGTTTCCGCGGATAACTTAAGTAATTTACATAGTTTACGCGTGTTGCTGGCCTCTTCCCTACGCTCCGCCATTTTGTATAAGGCGAATGCTAATCATGGGCGCTCTCTTCCACACACTTTATTTATGGTCGGGATGAAACTCGTTTCTTCGAAACGGAGTCAAACCGCAGCATCGCCGCGCAGTGTGAACCCTAGTTCACTTTGCACGTGGTTACACCTGTCCAATAAACGGCGAATAGCATCTACATGCGGTCTCGAACGCGCGTCAGGACTAAAACGTTATATCGCGATCTTCGTTTGATTAAAATCATTTGGAAGTTGGTCAAATCGACGCACAAAACCATGTTTTGATTCGAATGGATATGCACTTTGTCACATCACGTGTTCGCAGCCAGGCAAACGGCCGATTTTAGGAGATACTGTTAAAACAAGTAAAATATGAACTTGTGTCGTTAACTTTAAGTTAACGCATGTTTTCTCTTTGTCGTCAATGGTCTTGGTGGAGGTTTGTCCCAATGGGCCTGTTTGCGTGTGCATTTCCCCCCTAATTGGCCTGCAAAACAATATTATTATTGACTGTTTTGTTTGAAATCGAAGTGCATGGTGTCTCCTGCAAGACAGCGCGCAGGCGCCCTCTAGCGGTAATGCGGCGTATTGTCGAGGTACACACTCGGGTCATATTTTAGAACCACAACAAACGTATCCACAGGTACTGCAAACACAAGCCGTTGACATATGCAGCCCATGAACACTGATCCAGGGCAATCTAAAACAATTGTAAAGACAAAGTGGTAGTTTTGTCACGGCCAAAAGAAATGGTTGTTTCTCTAATTGTTTATTTGTTAAAAACTACATCAGGTGTTAAAAGGAGTGTGGCGCAAAGGAGTAGAGATGACTGACACTCCACCCAGTGATGGCCCTTCGCAGGGAGCAGATTTTGACATGATAAGTGCCCTGGACTGGAAAGATGGAATCGCTAGTCTTCCAGGAAGTGATATTAAGGTAGGCTAGCCGTTGTTTGGAGGTTCCGCCGGAGAACAGCCATTATTTTCAGCATTTGTGTGTACCCTAGACTCATTGATCTCTGTATCTCTCAGTTCCGCATGACAGAGTTTGGAACTCTAGAGATGGTCACGGACCCAGAGTTCAAAGGGCAGGAAGCAGAGGCCAGCACAGCGACATCCGACCCAGCACCATCTCACAGTCCCACCCCTCCACCAGAGGGCAAATCAGACACAGTCCCAGCCCCGGCCAATCAAACGCAAGCAGGCTCATCTAAAGGTAGACCAATTGCAGCATCCAATACAGCATAACAATAACAATATCTGTTACATTGTATCTCATCCATCATGTCAAGTGAACAGTTTTAGTTTCAAGTCCCTTGTCTCTCTCTCTTGTCATGCCTCCAGCCACTGCTCCTGTTCTTCTGTCTCTGGAGGAGCCCAGTCGTAAAGAAGGCCCCAGTGTGGATGTGGGGCCCAGTGTGGATGTGGGCCCAAGTGTGGTGGTGACGGGCTCCAGCGTAGCGGGGGATTGCCCCAGCACGGTGGTGGGCCCCAGCACAGTGGTGGGCCCCAGCACAGTGGTGGGCCCCGGCACGGTAGAGGGCCCCAGCACGGTAGAGGGCCCCAGCACGGTAGAGGGCCCCAGCAGGACGGTGAGCCCCAGCACGTCGGTGAGCCCCAGCACGTCAGTGAGCCCCAGCACGGTGGTAGGCCCCAGTGTGGAGGTGGGCCCAAGTGCCAGTGCAGGCCCCTGCACAGTGTCCGTGTCTTGTGGGACCTGTGGGGGCAGCGTTTCCCAGGAAACCCTCATTCAGGGCAAATTCTGCAGCCTGGCGTGCGCACAGCCCACCAGTGGCAGGTGAGGTCACCTCTCAATTGCCTATCTGTATGTCTCTGTCTCTCTGTCTTTCTTTCACTTTGTTACTTATCTCTTATCTCTCTCTCTCTCTCTGTCTCTTTGTCTCTCTGTCTCTCTATTTTTTTCTCTGTCTCGCTAGCTATGTCTATGTCTTTCTCTGTCTGTCTCTCTGCCATAACATGACTATAGTGACCAAAATGATCATGGTTATCAGTATTATCACAGTATTGTTAAAATGTGCTTAAACCAGGGTTTCCGCGGGGTCTTAAAAAGTATTTTTGAAAATCAAAATTGAAGGCCTTAAAAAGTCTTAAATTCGCGGAACTATTTGTTCTAGGTCTTAAATAATTGCAAACAGGTCTTAATTTCCTACACATTGATGTAACGCTATCTGAAATGCTCCCGCAGCGCTTTAGAATGGCTTATTTTTTCTTTTCTGTGTTGTAGTTCGGTCTTTCGCTAGTCCAAATATAATTTGCTGTATTACGACTACAACCCGGCAGCCCAACATGCAGCTACTTGCAGCCAATCAGCTTTCGTGTTATTGGCGTGTGTCTCTTTCCTTTTCCGCAGCCATGGGAAAATGCACATTTAGTGATAGTTGGCACTGGAAGAAATGAATTCAGGGCTTGGTTAAAGCCAGTCACTAACAATGTATTTGAAGCCTACTGCTTCTTATGCAAGAAAACTCTTAAACTTGGGACGTTGGGTGTACGGGCGCTGGAGTCCCATGCCAAAAGCGAGAATCATCTCACTGCTGTGAAGGGCCTCCGGCAAACGCAGCACTAGTAGCTCCACTAGCAGCACTGCTACTTCCAGACTGCCTAGGCAAGACCCACACAGCAGCACCGCATCTCCCGTAAGCGACCTCCGGGTCGCTTTTGGTTCAGAGCCAACACTCATGTTTTTTTTGTGTTTTTTTTCTGTAGTTCAATGCATCTAACCTGTGTTCAGCACTTTGTTCATTTGATTACATTAATTTACTTTGCAAGTATTTTTGTGACTGCATTTTCTTTGTATGTTGTTGTTTTATTATGTTGTGATATAGGTCTTAAATGTAATTCATAATGGTCTTAAAAAGGTCTTAAAAAGTCTTAAATTTGACTTGGTGAAACCTGCAGAAACCCTGTGAAACTGTTCAAAAAGTATTGTTACACAGACTGAAATCCTCTTACCAGGTTGTATATTGAAAACCAAAATTAGCCAAAGCCTTAAATATACGTATGAAAACCATATAAAATGTGCATTAATAATGCATTAATAGTTAGTACAATCTTGATCATTCATCTTGAAGGCAGTCTGCCAATGTTTCCCCTCTCTACTAGACTACTGGTGTGCACGGTGGTGGTGGAGCAGTGTGGTCAGCGCTGTGTCTCTGTGTGTCCAGGTGGTCTCCGGGGGAAAGCAGGGAAAGCCAGGCCGTGGAGAGCGAGAGGCTTGGTAAGCGAGTGCGCAAGAAGAGGAAGATCTACATGGACTCTGGTGACGAAGAGGCAGACAACCACCAGGAAGAGGAGGAGGTCAGTAGGAAGTGTGTAGAGCTCAGTCGGACGGACCCACGGCAGGTCGTCATGCTAATTCTCGACTCCGGTTGGAATGTAACGTTCTTTGGGTGATTTATTACTAAAGTTTTTCATTCAAATATTTTGGTGGACTTCAAACAGAAGCATGATTGATAGATACTGGGAAGAAATAACATGCTGTAAAACTAGCATCACATGATCACCTTTCTAACCTTTCAACTAACCTTTCTACATACAAATATAACATAAAATGGTCTTAATCTGCTTTTTTTCTTTTCTACCAGGAAAAAGCAAAGTCTTCCAAGGGCAGGAGAGCTGCCAAGCTTGCCAGACTAGGTAATGTGTGTGTAGTGTGTAGTGTGTAGTGTGTGTGTGGTAGTGTGTTTAAATGTAAACATTTAGTACACAGTTATTGGCAGTAAACACCGGCTTGAGTCCTGTGCAAGTAATACGTGTGTTCCTGCATGCGTTCTACGAGTTCCAAAGTTGTTACCTTGGAAACTGCTGCCAAAAACCCAACAATGGGACTTGTAAGCTCATTGTATGATGACATTATCGTAGGTGTCAGACATTAGTCAAAGTCAAAGTTCTTTTATTTGTCAAATGTGCTATATTGACATACAGCACAGATGAAATTACATGCCTCTCAGGCCCAGGTGAAATAGTGAATGAAAGACAACTAAGACACGAGACAAACTAAGACAAAAGACAAACTAAGACAAAAGACAGTCTAAAACCAAGTGAGCAGTCTAAAACCAAGTGGGCAGTCTAAAACCAAGTGAGCAGTCTAAAACCAAGTGAGCAATCTAAACCAAATGACAGTCTAAACCAAATGACAGTCTAAACCAAATGACAGTCTAAACCAAACGAACAGTCTAACCAAATGAACAATCTGAACAATATTAACATCTGAACATATAAACAACTGAACAATATAAACAAAATAAACAATATAAACAATATAAACAATCAACAATATAAACAAGTAAACAATGAAACAATATGAACAATATGAACAGTACGAACAGATATACAGATAGACACCTGCTCATAGTTGGTTAATGCTGGCCAACTTAAATAACAAAGTAAAAAACAATGCTAAACCTATTGTGACAGCCTTTCAAGCAAAACAGACTCATTGTTTGCTTATTGTGGTCCCGCCCACCAGTGACGGCCCCGCCCAATAAGAAGCGAGCATGGAGCTGGCCTGCGTACCTGGAAGAGGAGAAGGCTGTCGCGGCCCCTGTCAAACTCTTCAAAGAGGTACCCCCTTCCCTGCGCTCACGTGGACCCGCCCACTAGGGTGGAACAATTGATCTAGCATTTGAAAAGTTGAAAAGTCTGGTTTATTGCAAGATTGTGATTAAATTAAATGACAGAGCAGATGGTCACTAGCTAGCATGCTAGCGCTCCCTGAGTGCATGTGCTGGGCCTCGCAATTCTGAATGCTTGAATGCTTGAAATATATCGCTATGTACCACAGTGATATATTGTTGTCTCTTTCAACAAATGTACTTTGGTCGCTTTGGATAATAGTGTCTCCCAAATGCCCTAAATGGCAATGTATATGTAAGATGACATGTTTGTTTGTTTGTTTACAGATTTATTTGACAATATATCGTTCAGCCCTACTGCCCACCCACTGTTCTGCACATACTGTT
>OMOU01083612.1:0-12538 GCA_900312585.1 Malacocephalus occidentalis
GTGGATGGATGGATAGATAGAGGGAGAGAGAGCAAGAGAGAGTTGGAGAGAGCAGGGGGGAGAGATAAAGTGAGAGAGACAGAGAGAGAAAGAGACACACAAACACACAGACACACAGGCACACAGAGAGAGGCTGGTACTCTGTCCAGGTTGGTTGCCCTCAGCCTATCCTTGTCTTAGTGGGAGACAGTGAAGTCCTGCAGCTAGCTCAACAGCTAACATCCCTTAGCACATTTTTTCTTTCAGTTTTCACACTTTGATTGGCTTTTCCTGCATGTCACATATGACACAGACACAGACACACACACACACACATATACAGGCACGCACGTGCCTCTCAGCAATTTTTGCCGTATGTCCTTTGGTTCCTCCTTTATCTTGCTTTGAACATGGAGGATATGATTTTTACTGGTAGTTTGATGTACTTTGTATTGGTGGTATTTGGGTACAAGCGGCCCAGTGATGATTCCAGAATTGCCTCCTAAGTCTGGGATTCTGAGCCTCCACCCTAGAGGATCAGCAGACATCTTCTTTTTTAACAACCAACCGCTTGCTTCGTTTTTCTCACGGTCTCTCCCGCACTCCGGCTCTCTCTCTTCCCAGACCAATTCCCCAGAGGGATCACAATGGATCCTACTTAATGTGTACCTAACCTGCATGGTAGCGTGTGTGTGTGTGTGTGACTAACTGTGTGTGCGTGCATGCATGTGTGTTTAACTCTCCTCACCACTCAAGAGGAATGGAGGAGCGCCACACTGCGCAGCGGTTGGCACGGTGATGGCAATAGGAGACGCCTGGAGCCCCCGCCTGGCGCTACCGCCACAAGAACCTTGAGAGGACTGCAGGCTCCGTACTGAATTCAGGACGCGAGAGGATCCATCTCCACCAGCGTAACACCCAAAGCACACAGAGAATGAATGCCAGTGGACACGTAAAGGACACATAAGGTGGGGGTGTAATATGAATCGGCTCGTTGCTGTTTTTGGGGGGCTGGCAGTAAATTAGTGGTAGTGGTATCTCTGTGTTGTGGCAGGCCAGACGTTGTGCTGGCTCAGCTGGTACTACACTCTGTATTGATCTGGCTAAATGCACTGAGGAACACTCCACAATAGACGCGTTGAGTGGTGAGCGCCGGCTTCAGGACAGGGAAAGGCGGTTCTGTGGTATCATTGGGATGATATGGGTTCTTTTTTTCTTCTCGCTTCCATTCCAAGGGCAGTTATAAAAGGACACAATCTATTGCTTAAATTGTTCACCTTTTCAAGAGAAATTGTCCTCGTGTGTCTACGATGGCGTATCGTCTGATCATTCACAAAAACAAGAAGGTCCTCTGAAGGTCTGAGAGATATGAGGGTAATGTTGAAAAGTGTGGACCGCCAGCAAACAGGTGTCAGTGTGCAGTGTGCTGTAACACACAGAGAGTGAATGTCAGTGTGGGAGTGTGTGAGTTTCCTGGTTGGCTGGCTTAATTGGCCTCACCTGGCCCAATTAAAGTCTGGGGGGTGGGGCTGCAAGCCTGTGGTGCATTGGCTAATCAGTGCATCACAGGTTAAGTCAGCCACCAGCACACACACTCTGAGAGTGCTAGCAAGCTAGCCAGTCACCATCTGCTCTGCCATCTTAACAAACTTTACAATAAACCAGACATTACGCTACAAATCTACCTGTGTCCTTGGAGGAGCCTTGAATTAAAGCCACGTATGCGGCATTGTGGCAAGCATCCTTGCTACACTGGTGCCCAATGTGGGGCCCTCCGCTAACAAAAGACACAAGGCCACCTCCCAGCACCAGCCTTCCCATATGGCAGCATTGGATGTCGGTGCACCCCAGGGTGGTGGCGCAGCCACCACCATGGGCAACCACCATGAGCAACCGCCTTTAGCTAGAAACCCCTGCAACCAGCCTAGAGCAACCCGAGACCCAGCCATGCCTCCGGCAGGAAGGACAGCAGCCGAGGCCCCATGCTCCAGGATGGAGATGGGAGATCGAGCCACATCGCCTCGTGGAGGATGGAATGAGTTCCACTATGGCATAGCTGCCAATCCCTACCCGGCCCATCATGCCACCAGTTAAGGCAGCAGCCCAGGACGCTGGTCTCCAGGATGGAGTTGAAGGGGAGTTGGCTGGCCCCACATTGGGCACCAGTGTAGCAAATCTCTTTGCCACAATGCCACATGATGTGGCTTTGTTCGGGGCTCCTGGTGAAAAGTCCGGTTTATTGCAGGGTTTGATATAATGCCTTGACAAAGCCGATGATACATGTGCTACCATGCTAGTGCTCTCCAGAGTGTGTGTGTGCTGGTGGCTGACTTAACCTGTGTACACTGATTAGCCAATGCACCACAGGCATGCAGCCCCACCACCCAGACTCTAACTGGGCCAGGTGAGGCCAATTACGCCAACCAGCCACCAAACACACACTCCCACAGTCGGTTGATCAAATAAAGTTCTTGAAATATTAATCATTGCGTGGTTTGGAAAAATAAACAGAATGATATAGTTTTAACTGAATTGAATTGAACAGGGCTGGACTTTCTGGAGGATCTCTATGTTGAACGTGAACATTCAATATTAGTGTTGTGGCTCTCCCGACATGATTGTGTGCTTTGTGGAGAGACGGCGTACAGCCAAATACGCCCCTCAGGCCTCATGTAAAGCCACATTTTGAGACGTTTAACAACTCCATGACAGACCTGGAAGACCACATGAAGGCCTGAAACATCAAAATGACTGAAGACACTCACACCATGTACTACTCTGTTGTCTGTTTGACGCAATCACATCATCCGTTTGTTTTGTCAGTCTGCAGAAAATATATTCTCTCTATATACTTGGCAAGCGCTGTTACGGTCAAGAGGTGTTTTTTTTCACAATGAATGATTTCTACCTTGGTTCTCTAAGCAAGGACACATAAAGTGGGGGTGTAATATGAATGGGCTCTTCACTGTTTTTGGGGGGCTGGCTGTTTAGAAGTCAATTAGTGGTAGTGGTATTTCTGTGTTGTGGCAGGCCAGACGTTGTGCTGGCTCAGCTGGTACTACACTCTGTATTGATCTGGCTAAATGCACTGAGGAACACTCCACAATAGACGCGTTGAGTGGTGAGCGCCGGCTTCAGGACAGGGAAAGGCGGTTCTGTGGTATAATTGGGATGATATGGGTTCTTTTTTTCTTCTCGCTTCCATTCCAAAGGCAGTTATAAAAGCGCACAAGCTATCACTGAAATTGTCCACCTTTTCAAGAGAGATTGTCCTCGTGTGTCTACGATGGCGTATCGTCTGATCATTCACAAAGACAAGAAGGTCCTCTGAACGTCTAAGAGATATGAAGGTAATGTTGAAAAATGTAGACCGCCGGCAAACAGGTGTCAGTGTGCTGTAGAGAAGACTGTCGGCTACTTCGCTGTTCTCCAGTGATGCTTGCGATTTCAGTGTGGAGGTGTGGGGGTGGGGGGAAGGGTCTACTTAAAGTTCTCTGATAGTTGGAGCCCCACATTCTTTTAAATCACAGAGTGTGTGCTACTGTTCTCCGAGTCCAACTTACCCAATTCACACTTGAAAATGAAAATGAGTGAAATTGATTCAAACTCACAAGCTGCTAGTTCTGCACGCACTCCTAATATAAATATAATATAGAAGACTAGTACTTGGTAAATACATATATACAGTATATACTAGCGGATGTACCCAACTTCGTCTGAGCTGTTACCGACTTCGTCCAGGCAAGTAACACATATTCGAAATTACTCCCCAGACGAAAGTACACCTAGACACCAATTTCAATCGAAATCCTGTGATATTTGGGCATTTGACCTCCACGGGACCCGATTTCAAGGTCAAGGTCAAATGGCATGGGCATTTTGACCGTTCCAAAATACTCCCCGTCGGAAAGTACCCCTAGCCACAAATCTTCATCGAAATCCCGTGATATTTGGGCATTTGACCTTCACGTGACCCGATTTCAAGGTCAAGTTGCACAGGCATTTTGACCATTCAAAAATACTCTTTGTCGGAAAGTACCCCTAGCCACAAATTTTCATCGAAATCCCGTGATATTTGGGCATTTGACCTTCAAGCGACCTGATTTCAAGGTCAAGGTCATGTTTCACGGGCATTTTTACCAGCCTATGTTACTCCCAGGGTCAAAGTACCTCCATGTACCAAATTTGATGTTGATCCGTCGACAGGCGGCGGAGTTCACTTTCCGCAAACCCACAGACACACAGACTACACTCACTTACTCACTCACTCACAGACAGATTTTCACATTTATATAGTAGATATATATTGTAACTCTGGAGTGAATGTCCAATCAGCGTGTGTGGTGTGTGTGTCTGGGGCCTGTTCTCACTGGTGCAGGGCTCGCTGGAGCAGGCTAAGGGGTGGCATTGCCATGGTAAGGGGCTAACCTATCCCTGTGGAGAGCCACCCTCCTTCCCCGGGGTGGTAGCTGGACCCTGTACACCACCTCCCCCAACCTCTCTTGGACTCTGCAGGCCCCACCCACTCACTGTCCAGCTTTGGACACCTTCCCATCTTCCTTTGGGGACTGTAGGTCCAGACCAGTTCACCAGCCCCAAAGTGTCTGCCACGGGAGTGTACATCATAGTTCCTTTTCTGCCTCTCCCTGCGTTCAGCAGCTGCCCACTGGTGAAGGAGTGAGCTGTCTCCAAGCCTACTTTGGGCCAGGGTGGACAGGGGGAGAATTGGGTGGCCGGCCAAACACCAGCTCAGCTGTTGTGCAGAGTGCAGGAAGTTGACTCCTGGATGGCTGACCGGTAGGCCATGAGCACCAGAGACAGATGGGTATCCCAGTCCCTCTGGTTCTTCGCCAAGATGATAGCCAGCTCCTGCTCCATACAGTGATTTAATCGCTCCACCACGCTGTTGCTCTGAGGGTGCAGAGGAGCAGTGGGGGTCTTCTGCATGTCCAGTCTACTACACAAAGCTGCACATGGGATTCAAAATTCCTCCCCTGGTTGCTGTGGATGGACCCTGCTACCCTAAAACAGCTAATCATATCCCCCAATACGCGTCTGCTATGGTTTCTGCCTCCTGGTCCGGCAGAGCATACGCCTCCAGCCACTTGGTAAAATAGTCCATGAGGACATACTTATTCTCCCTCTTGCGGGTTGTGCAGCTATCACAGCGGTGACAGAAGTCGCCGACGTCCCTCTTGTGCTGCCCCCAGGTTACCCCAAAGTGCCCTGAGCCCACAGCACCGTGGACCGCTGAAGCACTTCCTCATGCAGGGAGTGAGGCACCACCACTTGCCACCTCACATCTCCTGTGGCCGGTTCCTTCCAGGCCCGCTGAAGCATGCCATCACACAGCCACAGCGGAACTTTTCCCGCAGTCGTTTGGTGACTGGGGAGAGAATGGCCGCTTCTTCCCATGGAGGCTGCTGTTATAGCTCCACCCACCGGCACATTGGTTGAAGGTCTGTGTCCTCCTGCTGTTGCCTGTAGTGTCAACCTCCCGGAGTTCATGACATGCCACCTCCACCGCAAAGCAGCCCTTTTCTTGGCTGAGCAGCTCCTCCTCGCAGCTCACAGTGATGACAGCTTTCCTCACTGCAGGGGTGTCGGGAGACAGCGTCTGCATTAGCATGGTGTACCCCTGCACTGTGTTCCACAGTGAAGATGTAGGCCTGGAGCTTTTTGATCCACCGCACCAACTGCCCTTCTGGCCCCTTGAAGGACAAGAGCCACTGGAGCACGGTGTGGTTAGTCCTTACCATGAAGGGCAGGCCGCATAGGTCGTAATTGAATTGATGAACAGCTCTGACAATGGCCAGCCGTTTGTGCTGGGTGACACAGTAGCGGCGTTCAGCTTTGTTAAATGTCCTAATGTAATACGCCACTACGCGCTCTCCCTCTGGCCCCTCCTGCACCAGCAGAGTGCCGGTGGCTACGTTACTAGCGTCTGAATCTAGGTTGAAAGGCAGGGTATGGTCAGGTGGAGAGAGCACCGGGGCTTTGCTAAGAAGTCCTTGGAGGGCCTGGAAGGCAGCCTGACACTCTGCCCACACAAATTCCTTGTCCTTCTGTAACAGACGGAACAGAGGAGTAGCCACACAGGAAACGCCCCTCACAAAGCGCCTATAGTAGGACGTTAATCCGAGGAAGCTTTTCAGCTGTCTGGTGTCTATTGGAGTCGGCCAGTCATGGATGACTTTCACTTTGATCTCCATAGTGCTGATGCCACCCACCCCAACCTTGTGTTCGAGGAAAGTCACCTCTCTCCTCAAGAAATGAATTCATCAGGGTGGAGTGTTTCAAACCTGCCGCAGCTACTCTCTCCAAAACCTGGCGCAGTGTGTCAAGTGCCACCTGGAATGAGCCCCCGTGTGCCAGTAGATCGTCTAGGTAGATGATACACTGCTGCCGGGGGATGCTAACAAGCACCCTGTCCATCAGCCCTTCAAAGGTTGCAGGCGCATTGCAGAGGCCAAAGGGAAGGACCCAAAACTGTCACAGCCCTCTGGTAGTGTGCTGTAGAAAGCGATCTTGGGTCTGGCCCCCAGGGCAAGAGGCACTGGAAGTATATGGAGCGGAGGTCCAGTGAGGAGAACCAGGACGACCCAGCTACAACATCTAGGGCCTCCTCAATGCGCGGGATGGGATAGGAGTCTTTCTTCTTCGTCGCTGCCTTCAGGGGCCTGTAGTCGATGTAGAATTTACCCCCCTTTTTGGGCACCATAGCTGCTGCCCAGGGACTGTCGGAGGGACTGTCGGCAGCCTCCTGATGAGCCAAGAGCAGGTGGTGTTGGTGCACTATGATGGGCCTGGCATCTCCAGTGTTAATTTTGTGCTGCAGCAGATGCATCTGACCCACATTGCTCTCACTCAGGGTAAAGCTGTCCTTAAACTCCACCAATAGTTGCCATAGCTGCTCCTGCTGCTGGGGGTCGAGTCCATCACCATATGAACCATACAGCAGACAGCACCATCTCCTCCCCTGTCTGGGGAAGCTGGGCAGGGGAAGGGATGGGGACTGGGCTCACAGAGGGAGTTGTCAGTTGGTGCACGGGCTAGGAACGTGTGTCTGCGCTGTCATCGGTGGGGGCTGGGTGTTGGAGGTGGAGCCCCACCAAACAATGATGATGGGGGTACAGAGCCAGGGTTCCGCATTTACCCACTCACGCGGACCCTGAGCCATTTCCCTGGGTCCTCACAGCTTTAATAAGAGTAAGCTTTATTAAGCTTTATTAAGAGTGTATTAAGAGTTAAACGACTCTTGTTTTATTGTACATACCCTGACTTCACAGGTTACCATCTGGCCGTAACCTACGCCAACAAAACAAAGACTGAACTAATTCCCACTCAAAACTTAACAACCCCACATTTGTTAACAAGCCCCTCCCATTTCATTATGATTTGCCACCCACACAGATAGACAGGTAAAACATTCCGCCAGCTGCACACAGGAATGGCTGAATACAGAACGATACAGAATAAGCATAACACATGCTTTAATGTCCAGGGTCACGACAATTTACTGTATATATATATGTATATATTCTTGTTTGATCCTCTGCCGTGCTTGTGCTTTTCTAACTAGCTTTCCTTCAAATGAATACTTCCAGACAGCGCAGTTACAACCTCATGATAATTTACATATCCTTTTGATCTTTATATAATGCACAGTTTTTAAGACTTTGACAGCTTCTCTCTAGGTCTCCTAGCACTCTCCTTTCCTTTCCACTCCTTTATAGTCCGATGTCTACAATGAGCTAATTGATGTCTGTCAATGCTATCGCCCATCCAGAACTTGCCACCTGTTCACTTACTGCATGACCAAGCAAACTTGCATGCTTTTATGGGCCTTTTATGCCCCTCCCACTTTTCGGCTGTGCTGCAGTGGGAGGGTCGTCAGGTTGATGTGGCACACCTGGGCCATAGTCTATATAGGTTGGTCCAGGTCATGTCTAACCCTCGCTCTCTTTTTTGCTGCAGGGCTAGCGCCACTGCCATTTGTTTTCTGGTTACATTTTACAACACTCTACAAAATTAGAACACACATCTATACATTACACACGTCACTGACACTAACAACTAACCCACCCCATTGGATCTTTTTTATTTTGATTATGTAATACATCATTTTACCCTTTCCTCATGTGTGGTTTCCCTTTTGGTTATGGGCCTTGAGACTAGGTCATAACAAATGGGAGCTTGTCCGGCATTGGAAGGAGGGTTTGCCATGGCTTCTGTTAGGCACACGGGAAGTAGTGCAAGACAGTACTGGGTTTAGTCCAAATGAGCTGGTCTTTTGATATACGGTACGAGGTCGTTTGTCTGTAATTGGTGATCAGTGGAAAACTGTCGATCCCCCCACTAATGTCGGTTACGTAAATGATTTCCATCTATGATTGGACTGTGTGTGTGTTACATTAAGAAAAGGAAGAACTAAAATACCAAAATGTCAGCCTTGTGATATCATAGCGTAACTGCCCTTGGTGGGTGTCTAATATCTATCTAATTCTAATCTAATCTAATATCTAACACAGGCCCATCTAATACAGACTCCTGATAGAAGAAAATGGGTGCAGTTGTGCCATGTGGATCTATTAAAGTCACACTATTCCCCTTCCCCTACCCTTGGTGTGGTAAATGCTCCGGACAAATGGTCTGAAGTGTATGTTTGGCAGAGGTTGTGTCTCCCTGGGAGGGTTTGTGTCTCCCTGGGAGGGTTTGTGTCTCCCTGGGAGGGTTTGTGTCTCCCTGGCAGGGATGGTGTCTCCCTGGGAGGGTTTCTGTCTCCCTGGCAGGGGTTGCCGCTTCTTGCTGTCCTGCCGACATTGCAGGAGAGGAGCACTTGGCCTCGGGCCGTCACATGAGCTGATCTGGTTTTTCAAGGGCAGGTGAAATAACTCCGGGAGCAGTGTAAAAACGCGGGGGCTTTGTTTACAACACTTAAGTGACAAGCAACGCTCCAATATGGCTGATACTCCCATCACGTACCAATGTAACCCAACATGATATAGACGGTGTTTGTTGGTGAGGCATTGCCAATCAAACAGCAGCGCTATCGAGTTCCCCTTGAGAAAAGGACGTGCTTGTCTGCTGAAACTGACAAGATGTTGGAAAAACATCATTGTCCTCATCATCATCATCATCATCATCATCATCATCATCATCATCATCATCATCATCATCATCACCACCATCATCATCATCATCATCATCATCATCACCATGGTCCCACCCTGTATCTTGGCAAACAGGTGGGTTGGTACTTTTAGGTTTTGTGCAGATATTCGGAAATTCAATGCAACTCCCCTCGTGGGGAGGACTGTGTAGACCAACTCAGGGAGGCAGCTTATGAAAGAAAATTAGGCCATTTTAAAAAAGGACGCTGGCAGGTCCCGCTGACAGAGGGGGCAAAAGAGATGTGTGCCTATTTAACTGCTGATGGTCTCTTTAGTTACTCTCTTGTGCCATTTGGCCTGCGGAATGCACCCGCCCTCCCGTCTTGGGAGGTGGCAGGTGGTTGATGAGGTGGGGCTCTACAGCCCGACACTCTCGGGATCCGTGGCATCAAGGGAGGGGAGGATGTGTTCGCTGACGATGCCCTGGTGAGTGGGGGTTAGAAGTAAAGTGACATTTGGTTTTTGGTCATTAGTCAGCTTCAGGTTATGGAGTGGTGTCCCCGTTCTTTAAAAATGGCGGGACGGGGGAGTGGGGGACGATTTATCTGCCGTGCTGCTTGGGTCGTCAGGTTAACGAGGTGCACCTGGGCCAGATAGTCTTTACAGGTTGGGCCAGGTCATGGCTAACCCTGGATCTCTCTCTTGCTGCAGGGCTGGCTCCGCCGCCATTAGATGATTGATTCATGAGTTGATTTCTGTTTACAATTCACACCACCACTCTCCTCCATGTTAACCCATACCATACATGACACACATTACTGACGCCACCAAATGACACACCTCATCTGATCTTTTTTCCCATTTCTCTTATTTATTCCAAATCGTATTATTCAGCCCTTTCTTCACGCATGGTGTCCCTCTTTTTTATGCATCTAGAGCCAAGGTAATTACAGATTAATCTTAATCACAATTGTAGTAATTAGTTATTATTATATGCAATACATTCTCTTGTCAGCTACATCGTGGGCTGACTAAATGCTGTGAAATTGAGGCAATAGGCATTCTCCACATCCTGTTGACTTCTCCCATATGGAGTGAACACGTTCCTTCGTCAGCGCATTATTCCAACGGCTGCGCTCCAGTGGATCCATCCAGCAATCCCGTCTAATGAGTGGCTCCATCAGCTTTAGCGATCGGCGGGAAACGTGGTCATAATAAGCAATGGAAGACGCCCATGTTGCCCTAACTATATTGAAAATACTTATTTTTCAAGGCAAATGCATTAGCGTCTCCTTATCACTTTTACGCCTAAATTATGACGTTCCTTGCACGGTGGTCGTTTTCTGACGGTGTAAGGTTGAATGTGGTGGACAACAGAAGCACCACAGTCCCTCGAGCTTTGATAGAATGGGACTGGAGAAGGATTCCCCGAGCGACATCCGTCGAGCTGTCAGGAAGGTTGCCAAGTGATGCCGCCTCGCCATTCCATAGATGGGGACTCATAGCCCTGCTGATTTCCAGCAAAATCACAGCATGCATGCGGCTGATGTCCTGTTGCACATGTTCTCCTTAGATTGTGGGTTGTGAAGCATGAATCCATCCCTACTGGTGAACAGGAAGCCAAGTCGTTCTAGTTGAAGAATGCGGAATGCCCTCCGAGTTACACGGCCCTAATCGCTGTTCAGGTCAATACACAATGGGTGGTCCACTGAGCCTCATATTGATAGCTATGTAGGACTGCACCTGAGCAGTGTAGTGTCTCGGTCTCTAATGGTAATGGTGTAAACACACACATACACCCACCCACACACACTCACCCATGCCAAAAAGACCCCAATCATCGGCCCAGTCTGAACAGGCACGCAACGGGCACCGCACTGCCGGGTGTATTGCAGAGGACCCGAGGATGTGCAGTGGAGTGTGATGCTGCTCGGGTCAGAGGTTAGCTATAGCTGAGGCCCAGGTCTTGGCCCATTTCTAACGGGCAGGAGCATGCTTCAAATGGGCACATGATTAGTAAAATGCTGCTTTAATTTCCTCATTAACTTCCTCACACTTAACTTAACACTCTCTATTACAGGGCCACATACACGCAACAGCATATTTTCACAATATAAGTGTTTTTAGCATGAGCGATTTGTATTTAATATTGCCCACGACCACAGCCAGTAGCAATGGTCAAGTAACCATTACCTGCTGCCGCGGCTTAATGGCACTCGTTCATAAAGGTTTGGTGGCTCGTGTGAACACAGCGAGTAAAACGCATGGCCGCTGTGCTCTTTCTTTCATTCCTTCCTTCTGCCCCTTAATTATCTACCTGTCATTTAGAATCCCTGGATATAACGCAGAAGGTTCCCCGACCGTAGTCTAAGGGGGTGTTCTGTCACCTCGCTCTCTTTTCACACCTGGTCTCCCCTCCCCCCCCTCTCGCTCGGTGCAGGATGAGTCCAGTATGTAATTAAGGCTCAAGTGCTCAGTGAGAGAGAATGATCAGCATAGTTTTCATTAATTAAAACCTCTGTCCATAGTGACTGCTTGTGTAGCTCTTGGAAAATGTGCTGGCATGCAGATGGCTGCCTGGTGCTGTGTGTGTGTGTGTGTGTGTGTGTGCATGCGTGTGTGTGTCACATTATAGAGTTGGAAGTGTGTGTGTGTGTGTGCAGTACATTATAGAGGTGTACGTGCGTGCATCTGTGCATGTGTGCGTGAGTGTTTGTGAGTGTGTGTGTGTATCTGTGTGTGCGTGTAGCACATTATAGAGTTGTGTGTGTCTGCATGTAGCACATTGTATAGTTGTGTGCGTGCATGTGTGTGTGTGTGTGTGTGTGTCTGTGCACGTGATAGAGTTGCGCGTGTGTGTGGGCGTGCAACATGAGGTCACATGGTAATGTCACACAGAGGTCCAGGTAATTAATTCCAGAGTCCACCTGTAATTATTTCACACAATGGGTGACGACCATTTCCATGGAAGCAACCTGTGAATGCGTAATGATCCCCGCGCTGCGTCTCGTGTGCATCCTGCGGCTCCTGTGGTCAGGGTGGCGTTCATGCGCGTGTCTATGAGCACATACGTGACCTTGTTGCCGTGTCTCTCTGTATGCATGTGTGTGTGCTGGTGTATGTGCCTTCGTGCACTTTGATTGCATGCGGGGAGGCAGTCCCCAGGCACCCTGTGCAGATGAGTGTCGTAGTGATTATTACACGAGGAAAACCTTAGTTTGTTTGGCTAATGAACTGTCGGATGGGTCGCCGCTGCAACGGCACTGTGTGTGTGTGTGTGTGTGTGTGTGTGTGGGCGCGTGTCTGTCTGCGTGGGTGTGTGTGTGTGTGTGTCTGCACGCTGCCCATGGCTGTCATGACTCCAGCTTAGTCATGGCACGTTGATTTGATTGGTTTTGCCTGGTTCGGTTCACGCTTGAGCGAGGACTGCCTAGTCACCTGCATAT
>OMOU01083618.1:0-15692 GCA_900312585.1 Malacocephalus occidentalis
GCGAGAGGGGGAGAGAGAGAGTAAGAGAGAGAGGGGGAGATCAACAGAGGTAGAAAGACTGGGAGGGAGAGGAGAGAGAAAGAGAGAGACAAAGAGAGATATCATGTGAGAGAGTGTGAGAGAGAGGGGGGGGGTGTGTGTGTGAGAGTGAGTGAGACAGAAAGCGAGCATGTGATAGTGGGAGGTTGGAAATGTTCACAATATCTGTGAAGAGGTATTCCTATTATTACACAGTGTGACTTTGTAAGATCCTGGAGATACAGCATGGACTTCCACTGTGCGAGTGTCAGGGAGGTGCACCGTGACAGAACAACTGCATTCATGGTCAGATGGCCCATGAACGCAGCCCAACATGTCCCCCAACACCTCATGTCTGATCTTGTCACCTGTTCAATGCGGTCTACAGTATCATATCTTGCCCATGCATCATGCACAAGATCCTATGATTTTATGATTGTATTATTGTTGTATATGCTTGGTTTCAGGGGGAAATCCACTATTACATGACCAACGCTGATGCAAAGATGAATTGGCGTGAACATTCATTGACATGGCTTCTGCCTGTCAATTGCTTGCCAATTGGCCAATTGAAACAGTGCAGGCACAAGCTCCGGCAAGAATAAGCATCTTCCTCTAAATGTGCGTATGCATCGAAGGATTTCATAAAGGAGCTGAAGAATTTGTTCATGCAATATTGATGGCTATAATCCTCCAGTTAAGTGCCACCAAATTGTGTTACTTCCCACAATCATGCATATCCCACAGGCAAAATGAAAAATTCATGGTCTGTCTCAGCATTTTGTATTTTCTTTTGTATGGGTATAATCTCTGCCGCTTTGACGTAATTATGTTGTAGTTATGTTAAGTGCTGTAACATTTATGGTTTTTGTTCTGTTTTGTTGTAGTACACTACATATGCAAGCCTTGACTGGGACACAAACAAGATATAGATCTAGACACACAACATTACGCCAAGGAATGACAGGATCTATTTGTGAACAGACACCATGAAAGATCTCAGACACACGTGAGTCACTCTATATTGTTGACATTTAGTTTAAATATCCACCATTATTATTGTGTTGGTGATAGATGTTAGACGTGGGCCTCGCATCTAACATCCAAACACCACATTCACACCACATCTCAGTGCCCCATCTGAGATTTAGACCAGCATATTAAGTAGGGCTGGAACAATATGTGTTGTGCGTTTGGATTTTTCGTATCTTTTCTTTTCTTTAAATTGCACGCCATCCAAAACGCCTCTCAAGTGAACACCGGCGGGGACTAGTACGTGAACAAATGAAATGGCGACCAAACAGCAGCAACTTCTCCCCTGTAGTCCTCAGTCAACAATATGCGGCTGACGCGGGCAGCCGTAGCCCAAGAGTTCACCACCGCCGCGATAGCAGCAGATATGAGACCCTTCTCTCTGGCCGAGAGGACAGGGTTCAAGAACAGGCGGCGAACACGCTTACTTCCCGGCACACATTCCGCCCAGACAGGGCACCTGAGCTCCAGAACACGTTGACGTGACGTCAATGTTGGCATCCAGACCTACAGAGAGCTAGCTTAAGGCCCCGTCACACTATTGCGTATGAGAGACACGTATCAGTTGCGTATGAACAGAGCATGTCCATCGCACCGCTATCACGGCCCTGTCACACTGTAGCGTATCGTACTAGCATATGCCAGCGTATGAAAAATATCACTCATACGCTGGAGGCAGAAATTCATGCCAGCGTATGTCCACATATGACCGGCGTACTCGACCTATGAGTAACGTACCTCTAGCATCACTCTCGCGTATTCAGCGTATGTCTAGCGTATGCTTAGCGTATAGACCATACGTCCGCATACGCACAACATTTTTAGGCATGTTAAAAATACATTTCTGCCTCGCCGTATGCCAGCGTATGCCACCGTATGTGACCATGCTTGAAACGTATACATCCTATGCTTAACGTACTCCTAGCGTATGTCTGCGTATACCAGCGTATGCGTGATTTTTTACATACGCTGGCATACACTAGCACGATACGCTACAGTGTGACAGGGCCATTACATTTGATTAGGGCAGCAGAGTCACACGTTGATGGAATGTTGATAGACTTCATCGTTCCCAGCTGTGTTTAAATGACAATTTTCGATTGTATGTTATAACGCAAAACTAGAAAATAGAATACAAATTGTGGCCATTTATTCTGTCGATGTATCAAAATCGTACCCAAATGTGACACCACCATGTCCTACGTATCGCAACGAACGAACCGTGAGTTTTGTGAACAATTGCCTAGTCGTGTTCAGTAATATATTTGTTTACACTGTGATCTGTCAGTCATCTGCATAATGACTGAAGCTCCATAAGTATGCATTTAAGTTTCCCATTAACCAGCCAAGCTGCACTGCGCCAGTGAAAATGATTACATCCCATGCCATTCAATTAGTCAATCCTCAAAACAATCTCTCAGACTATCAGCTTCGTGCACGTTAATAAAGCACTCTGACTTCAACGTGGTAATTCACCCCGGCTTCACAGAGGGACTGAAACAAGGCTAGAACAAAATGGGCTAAATTACACTTGATGTGAATAGGAATTCAATTATATACACCACGAGCACATTCAGGGTACAAATTTGATCGGGAAGTCAATTGAGAAGGCAGAGCAGAATTTGAGATAACGCAAAAACAATAATATATTGAATGAAACAGATCCACCGCAACTCCTCCACCGATTGGCTCATTAACCGGCCCATGACTCATCACCGGTGAGGCGAGACGTGCTCCAGACCTGGTACTGTTCTGGCCAATCACTGCCGTGGCTTGGCCCCGAGCAGTTTGTCGCCAGGGCCGTCATACAGCACGCAGTAGGCATAAGCACCACGTCCTTGAAAGTCCCTGAAAGTCCCTGAAAGTCCCTGAAAGTCGCTGAAAGCGGCCATGCTTGCAAGCGATATCTTCCACACTCGACTCCCAGGGGTTTAGCTACAATGGCGGCCTCATTGCTACATGCTTATCTAGCGATCGAGGAACCTAATTCTCTGAATGAGTGAACAAAGTGGTCCTCGATGTCAGATGCCTACAACTGAGAACTAGATATGCATCAACAGCACCGTTTCAAAGACCTCCCCCTTCTCTCCCCGTGCATCACTTTGCCAGTGAGTGGATATTTTCTGAGTGCGGAGGCACTTCAGCTCACTCTTTCTCACTGTTGTATGGAAGCAACAGGAGCAGCCAGTGGACAGCATGTCTCCATGAGGGCTTTTTAGATGTTTTCCTTCAGTGCGGCCACATGGCCCAGAGAAGAACACATGCAGAGCATTCAAAGGGAACGCGTAACGCGCATCACGGTAACACAGAGCCTGTGATTTAAAAAACCTGAGGGCCTGACTGAGCCCACTCAACAGGCTTGCTGCACACAGAGAATCTGTTCTGCTTCCCACCTCTGGTGGAAGATGCCCACCCCTTTGGGAAACAGGACATCTTGAAATGGTCTCCTGTGTGTTTGTGTGTGTGTGTGTGTTTCTGTGTGTGTGTGTGATAACGCATGTGCTTGTGTGTGTGCATTGCAGTGTGGGGAACAAATGAGAACAGCAACACAAAAAGAGAGAGTTAGAAACGTTGTAGAAATGTAGAGAGACAGAGAGACACAGAGGCCAAGAGATGGACAGGGGTAGGGAGGGGTGGTGGTCTACATCTGGATTAAATCACCAGGAGTGACTGAGGACAGTTGACAGTTCGCCATGCTCCGGGGACACTTACTTGAATCCCCCCCCCGTAGAGTGCAAAATACTCTAATTATCCCAGAGCAAGTGCAGAAATCTCTTCCCAACCAGACCGTTTTTCTGCTTCAGAGCAGCAGAGAGAGAGAGAGAAAGAGACAGCTAGAGAGAGAGAGAGAGAGGGGCACCTAGTGGAATTGGCTGAGTGCTGATTGATCGGGACGATTAATTGAAAAGCGGCACAGTGTGTGTGAGTGTGTGTGTTGGATCAGAGATTTGATGGCAGGGTTTGATGTGCGTACCCCCCCCCCACCTGCAGTGACAGCCACTTTTCATCTTAACAGTGAAACAGAGAAGGCTGCCATGTCTGTTCCAGGTAAGGATCCTGCACCTGAGTTAAGGATCAGTGTATTTATCCAAACGCCTGCAGTGAAGTGTGTGTGTGTGGAATGAAGCATTTCACATTGAACTGCCTAGACATGTCACATACACAGCGATTTAAAAAACATATTATTTATAATATGTTTAATGTAGAATACTTTTATAAAAACTAAGCCCTAAAGTTGGGTTCATTTCTCCTATATGCAGTGTTTTTGACTGGCTTTGAACTAAAAACACTGATTTATTCCATCCAGATGATGTAGTTATGCACAGTAAATAGATGAAGTGCTATCTTGTATGATAAGTGTGTGATATATGTATACTAAATGAATATAATTAACGGTTCACTTGAACTTGAACTTCTTAGTTTAGATAGCATTACAGTTCAGGGGGAAAAAAACAATAGTAACCAAATGTAGCAAAGTCTCTGTTGCCACAATGCCACACTCCATGTCTTAATGGGGTTCTTGACCGGGAAAGAGAGATCGTAGTCAGGATAATGCTTTTTAATCACAACGGGGGTTCACCCATTGACTTAATCAGGAAACAAAGCAGATTCTAGTCGGCGGCTTGGGTTATTGAGGTGGCTTCATGTCAGCGCCATTCGTACCAGCTTTTAACTGGGCCAGGTGAGTCCAATTAAGCCAGCCACCAAACACACACACAACCAACATCCCCATGCATGCACATATACCATGAAGTGAATGCAGTGAGCAACGCAGACCTCATTTTCTATTACAAGGCATGTGCTCAAAATATGCCACCAAACAACATCTGTTCAAGTCAAACTGTTTTCTATGCAGTTGAGTTAATTTGATTTATGGAGCTCATTAACATTGGTAAAACATTATGTACATTTCTGTGACATTTTGAAATGCATTTTATTTCTCTAGTAAGAGTTATTAACATTGTTTCTGTTCAATAAAGAATCCTCGGTCACCAGGGAAATAAACATATGTGTAAGGATACTGGACTCACTGCTCTCAATATGTACGCTATGTTCTGGATTATGTTTGGCGGGATTAGATTTAAACCCGCTGTGCGAGACTGGATCAGTGAGATTGAGTTTTACCTCTCACAGAAAAGGGTTATTACCAGCACTACAGAATGCACTTAGCCTGGGTTATAGCATCAGGACATCTGATATGTACTCATCACATCGTCAGGGTTTTTTCACACTTGTGACATTCACATTACTTTCATGTGCAGACCATTCAAGTGTATTTGAATTGTGAGTTTAGTCCATAGAAAAAGTTACAGACAGTCATCACAAGGACATTTACATTCCCAGGTGTAACGAAAGTCCCCTTCTGAGCGGTACCAAGGGGTCCGATGTGGAAGATGTGTGTTTGATTGAATCAATATGGGATTCAAATCAGATGTCTTCTGAATTATGTATTATGTCTCGCTCCGGGGCCTTCACAAGATCCGGTGAGCTGGCAGGTTAACAGATGGTGTCAACGAAATGAAATGGACACGGCTCTTAAAATATACCCAGTCACTAAGGACTTGTTTCTGTCTACAAAAATGCTCCATTGCCTTGGAGGAGTTATGGAGTGAAAGTCAACTGTGAAATAAGGGCCAACTTTATTCTTTTTTTACTTACTTCTACTCAGGAGCGATTTTTATTCTCCCCACCTTTGAGGTGATACACAATTGTAAATACAAGTATAGACATTGAAATGTGCAGGGATCCAGTGTTTTATTAAAGATGGAAAGGATGGGGGGAGGGGGGTAACATGTTGTCTCTGGAGCCTTCCAACCATTAGAGTGTAGTACACTGAAGTTATTTCTCCTCGACAATTGAGGGACCAACGTTTGTCCAGGGATGGTTTGTAATAACACCTCCATCCCAGGGCTCCACTGCTGCAAACATTCAATATTTTGGGGCTGTCTTTTTCTTTGGCTGTGGTAAAAATGACAATACATTTTTATGGGCCTGGATGAAGTTTTGTTCCATGCTACCCAGGGATGCTTTATTGTCAGGAGCAGCTTTCTGTCTTCCAGTGCACCTTAGTAGAGTGAAAAGATGCTCAGAATAAGAGTTGTTAAACCAGAAATTTCATAAATTGGATTTGCACTAACAATAGAATAATAATAATTATTATTATTACTATTACACATTTTTATTATGATTATTATGATTATTATTATGACAATACTACTACTACTAATACTACTACTACTAATAATAATAATTATTATTATTATTATAATTATTATAATAGTAGTAATAATCATAAGCATAAAAGCTTAGTTCTGCGAAATATCATAGCTGAAATTCAAGATCAAGTGTCATGAGTGGATGATGATATGATACAGGCTACATTGCGATGTCCCTCTGAACTTCACCAGGGACATTGTTTTTTTCAATGTCATACTTCATACTTGTCATACTGCTGAATCACAGTGTGAATACAGAAAATCAATTAAGAATGATTCACTGAGACTGGCAGCAATTTCCACATCAAGGAACGGCAGAGTTGAAACTGTTTCCCATCACTATAAAGCACCAATGGCAGACAGTACTGGCACCTCACTGTCTGCCGGACACACTCTCAAACATCTTTCATCAGTGCAATGTGGACTCCTCATTACCTTGTTCATTTCTAGTGAGGCTCTTTTTCTAATTAGTATAACTATGCAAAACTATGCTGCTCACAAGTCTGTGGCAGATGGGATCTCGTGCCTGTGCTGCAGCTGACAACCAAGGATTGGGGGCTAACGCATTTAGTGAGATGATTGGTTGTATCGGCCCCGCAAATGTGTTCTGAAGTGACAATGATTTGAGAGGTGAAATGGATACCTTGCATGCATTCAAATGTATTGAACCTTTCCGCAATTATTATTATTTTTTTTTTTGTGTATTGAATCGCTGGAACATTGCTCCTCCACAACAACATTGGCAAGTCTTGCCAATGATTTGACTTGTACGAAGGGTGAATGGGTGATTCAAATATACTTTACAAATAGATTTTGGATGGTTTTGCAAGGCTGGAGGAAGGGGAGTTGAAGGTCGCTGAACCATCAGACAGATTTGGATAACAATGGACACGGTGGCACAGTCGTAGTGCTGTCGCCTCACAGCTAGAAGGTCCTGGGATTGATTCCCGCCTGGGACATGGTTGGTTCACCCCATGTCTTCAGTGCTGGGATTTCGTGAACAGCCCTTTCTGTGTGGAGTTTCCATGTTCTCCCTGTGCTCCCTGGGGTTCCTCCATATATATACACTGTGTATATAACCCCTCTAAAAACATGGAAGAAGACCGTCGCCTGACCAGTGGCGGTTGGATCGAGGTGGTCCCCGGGCGCTGCACTAGCTGCTCCTGGCCTGACCGTGGAGATGGCCATGGATGGGATAAAAGCGGAGGAACAATATCACGGCGACACCTATGGGGGCGGGCGTGTGTGTGTGTGTGTGTGTGGGGTGGACTGGGAGGGCCGCCGTGCACGGGTGTACATGCATGGTGTCACTGTGACAATAAAGACGGGGGTTGTCCGTCCGCTAATTATTATAAAATGTAACAAAATAGCACATCATACATTTTGTTTACTGATATTTGCCTTAAAGAATGTGCAAAGTGCTTGAATAAGGGTGAAGAAACAATTTCCCCATTAAGGTGAGAGTGACTGTGCTCACTGTGTGTCATGACAGGGGATCCAGCAATGGGTCCAGTACTATAACTCCATCGTGTTGCCATTGGTGCAAAGTTGCTAGCATCCCAAAAAATGTACTCTGGCAAGACTAGAGAGAAGCAGAAGGGCAATACTTGGGAGGGTAGAAAGATCCCTGCAACACCATACATCTTGACTATGCAGGCATGAAGAGAAACTCAAGTGTCAGCGAATCACATCCGTCGCTGTGATAAAAAAAAAAAAAAAAAATACTCAAGAGGAAATTGCCCCGGTCTCAGCCGTACCATGGAGACTCCACATAATGAAAAGTTAGGAGCCCGGCTCAATGTTGCTTGAATAGTTCCCAGGCGTCTGAGAGCTAACAGATCCAATATGGAAACCGTAACCGAGATTTTGTAGAGTCAAAGTGCAATGGCGAGGACTTAACATATGGCACTCGGAATCCAGGGAGCCGGAAAATATATACAAGTTTGGACGTTTACGCTGGAAGAAAAGTCGATATATAAACCTTTTTTTGGCATAGGAAACTAAATCAAGCATCTCTACGCCAATGCAAACTGTGCAGAGGCTACTAGATGGTAACAACTGTTACTTTCTTTATCGCAAAAAACCTGCAGGTAGGCACAGGTTGGATTTTGCTGTCGCTGAACGGACTGGAAGTGTGCCTATCTGATGATTATACCGCTGCGCGCGCAAACACAGACAGACAGACACACACATACACACACACAGTGTGTCTGCAGGTGGGCCGCTAGCTAACACGTCGTGTGTTTAGCTTGTTCCCTTTTATTGTGATTCGAAAATCCTTCAAGAAATAGTGGTGCATAATGCAAAAGATATGAATGCTGCGGAACTTGGTCAGATTTATGGTAAACAAACAAACAAACAAATAAAAGCGGATTATACTAAAGCAATGTTTTAATGCTGTGTGAAGTAAAAAATACAAATGCACAAAAAAATGCAGTCTGACACTCGACATGAAAAAGCACCTCTCAATGGAAAAAGGAAAAGGGAAAAAGACACAAATAGAGAGTATATAATTAGAAGTGAGAAAGAAGTGTTAAATAAAACAAAAATGACAGCTGAGCAGAAGAGTTGTGGGGGAGAAGAAGAAAAAAAATCCAAATGGCAGCAGTCTATGCTCCAGGCGATGCCATCTGTAGGCAGATCTGCAAATGATGCATGTCAAACACACCTGCGTGGGACTACCTGAGAGACAAGGGCCCCACAACCACAATAGCCCTGTGACCACCTGCACTGCCAAACAGGTGCACAGCCCTGCCAATTAAACTATTAGACAAACACAGGCTTTTGGGAGGAAATTAGTTGGAGCAAGAGAACGCCGCAGTAAGCACACTGCTCACAAAGAAACAACAGCGACACTTACCTTTTGGTTCACAGAAACAAAGCTGACAAAAACAGCCAGGTTGTTGTTTGTAATCAGATGCTTAATCGTTGAAGTCCTATTGTGTTTAATTGTGTCAATATTTAGCACATACCATTAATATGATGTAATATGCACATTCTGTTTATGTGCACATATAATTATGTTGTATTATGTTCCTTAAGCCGCCAGCCCTAAGATAAATGTTGAACGAATGCTGCACACAATATTTGAATGAGAACATGTGCAAATACAACAATGTGTTATTTATTCCTGAAATTGCAATGTGTTGCTACAGGCTTTCATACTAAGATTTTGAACAGATGTAAGATTATCCTGCAATTAGTCTTTGGCTATCAAACAAAATTGCATTTGCATTCCTTTCGCATCCCCAAAGAAACTTTGCTTTTCGAGCAACACATGCATTGCAACAAATGGTGTCGGTATTGGTATCAACATGTTGTGCTTCTATCTTGCCACTCATTAACTGTTAACCTGACAGGTGGAACATGCTAATTTATTCAGTGAAAGTAATGATTAAACCCAGTCGCAACACAGTGTTCAAAAGAATGTCACCTGAACATTATCCATTCATGAGAATTTAGATGGAAGATTAACACATTGTTCTGGAGCATTCTCAGCTCCCCGCAAGACGGGACAAAAAGGTTGTATTTACATAGTCGAGTCAGACACATGGGCCACGCATGCGCTGGCGTTCCCATTGTGTTGTGATCCATGACAATTAGGTGCGTTCATATTAATTGGGAAGAACCTTATTGGCGATTCGAGAGAAGGGCTTCCACCCCCTGTGGCGTAAACAACATCAAGAGGTGTGAAGGTGCGGGAGGGAGGGAGATGAGAGGGAGCGGCCATAGGGGACAGCGGCCCTTTCCTTCGGCACTCAATAGAACAGGCACATCCCAAGGCGGCGTGGTGGTCTACGACTGGACCTCGCCTTCTGCGGGGTGTCCTGCATCTCCACGAGCATGTTGCTCCTGCGCTCGGTGGGTCAGGGGTTCAGTGGTTTGAAAAACATCCCAAGGGCCGGCCTGGCCTCCTTTGCATCCCCTCGGCACAGATTGGCCTTTTGGAATGGAAAGGCTAACTTGGACTCCCCACAGCTAAGTGAGGTCTGACTACACAGTACCATCAATCATCGAGATGGATGATATATATATATATTTATTTTTTTTTTTTCCTGCATGTACATTTAGTGGTTGTAATTTAAGCAGCACTATTTGTCGATGTAAAGCAAAGCCAGAATACTACAAACATAATTTGACATTATGAATTTTGCATTGCACCATTTTTGCGTGTTGTTTTTGTGATACAAAACATGACAGAAATGCATAGAACTAATGAACAGTCCACATATTGCATTGTATTTGTTCTTCAAATAAAGGGCAGCATTTTCTGTTCAAAGAGAACAGAGAACGACTGTGGAGTTATTTATTTGTATTCCTGTCACACACACATACAGCATATACACGTGGCACGTTTCACTGCCTCTTTGGGGTGTAACACATGCTCTGCTGGCTTGGGTTGCCAATTGTATTTCAATGTTTAGCCGCACTCAGGCTCAGCTTTAAGGAGGTTGTAATGGGGCGTGATCTTCCCTAGACAGAACATGTTTGTTATGAAAAAAATGTAGCTCAATTTCAACCGATTAAAAGGGAGGCAGGGGCAGCGGCTCAAGGTACGGGTGTGCGAATGGACGGGTGGCGACGGCTGGCGCACAGCACGCTTGCTGGGCTGATCCTTGGATGAAGAATAGCTGGCTTTCTGATGTGGAAAACTGGACTTCCTATCTATTAGAGCCTAATGGACAGGGTGGTGTGGGGATGACAGATGCGCTCCCAGTGACTATAAGCCTGGACTCATTTTTGTCTGCCGGACCATTGGCTATGCTTGCTTAACAGGCTATGCCATGAGCTGTTCTTGTGAAACCAAGCCTATCACTCCTTGTGGAACGGGCCCTATGAGGTATCCTGACATCCAGCCAATTAGCCAGAGACGGGATCCAGCAGACAAACTTTCTCTGATTAAAGTGGATGATATGGAGCGGAACTTTTGAGTTAAGTTTGTAGAGTAAACAGAACCAACAAAAACAAACGGGAACATCTTCCAGGAACAACAAGACAAGGCAACATAAGGGGACCTTTAGGATGGCCTTCTACCAATGATAAGATAAAAGGCTTTGATCAGGTTCAATTTGCAAATCATTGCAACTCATTGCCCACAAACTTCATCTGTTCTTTCTGCCGTTGACAATCCAGGATCTAGGCATGTGCATCTAAGCAATGGGTATGTACATCAGCAGGCCACCACATTGTATTTAAAATAATATTAAAATGTGCCAATGACCCAATTAAAAAAAAACACAATCACAGTAATCCACTGCTGAGAGTAAAAGAGCTTCAGTGGTGTGATTGTGGTGATGTGATTAGCTTCTGTTAATCAGCAATCTTACTGGTGGTGTACATGGACGCGCAGTGGCTACCACAGCTCTGCAGTGTGTTATGAATATGAAATGACAGCGTGAGTGGAAAGTGCCAGTTAGCTTGGCACTCCAGGAAATATAGACTAGACAGGCGATCAATGAAAGAGCCCCATATGGAGCCACAATAACAGTGTGTCATTCAGTCAGAATGGAGGTTAAATAAAGTTAACCCCCAGCCTCAAAGCATCGTTCTGCACTCCCTCTGAGAACGTACAAAAAACACTAAAATGTGTTTTTTGTCATCCATTGGAGGATTACCGGACATACAATATATATGTACATGTATTAGCGTTTAGATTGGAATTCAGATTCAACAAATTCTCGTATTTATATTTATATTTGTATTTGTATGAACAGATATCAACGGGACAAAAAGAACACAGCGCACTCCCGACACCAAGTACACCTTTAACGAAACTCAGATTGCAGTGTGTGGGTGTGTGTGTGTCAGGGCTGGGCAGGGATGGCATCAGTTTGTGCGTCTGTGTGTGGGTGTCCGTGTACGTGTGTGTGTGCATGTGTGTGTGTGTGAGACTGGAGGGCCGGGGCGAGACTGACCTGACAGGGTTGCTTGTGAGAGACACTCTGAGGGATTCCAGACAATTAAACAGCTTGTCATCGGTGATGCCGGAGCGCAGCTCGTGCACGTATTCCTGGGACGACAGCGTGCTCTCGTGCTTGCTGTTCCTCAGACCGCCCTGTGGACAGGAGAGGAACTGTCAGAGTATTGAAAAAGACCTTCAGTAGCAAACACTAGCAAAAGGAGGGAAACGTGTTAGTTTCACGCGTTGGTTTCAATGCAACACACAGCAAGCCGTGAGAGGATGTTTACGAGAATAGGGAACAGTTTTGAAAATCGTGCCTCGCTTCAAACCGAGGCATTCGGAAGCATAATGGACACAAAGAGGCCCAAGAAAAGTGCCACTCCACTTGAGCTCCAAGAGCCTGCCTTGGCTCTGGATGAATGGAGATGGACAAAAAGCTATGTGTGTGCCAAAAGAAAGATATTTTGTTCAACGGGTCCGAGTTGTAGTATGCTTTCCATTAGAGGTTGTTCTGGTGGCACACTTAACACACAAACATCCATTTGCAAGAAGGTAACTTGTGAAAGTGTGAACACCTCGCAAGTGGACTACAGGGAGAAAGAAAAAACAACGTGAAATCAGTCTGCCCCCCCCCAAAGAATTGGACCTGACTGGTCCTGTTTGGTAAGTGAACTGTGCTAATAGTCACTGGGGTATTATAGCGTATAAGCAAGCCTATATATTTTGAAGAAATATAGAACCTGCCCTCAGCCAGCACTGAATCGTGAAAAGGCCACAATTCCATGCTGACCATGCTGCCTATATTTGGCCCCAGCATGCCACCATGCTAAGCTAACACCAGCATGCCACCGTTTTCTGGTTGAAAAGATCTCTCCTTCTTGGATCAATAATCGCCACATGCCGTTTATATAATGTCTCATAGTTTGCATCAAATCAGAAGCTCATGTCTGCAGGGGTAGGCTAGATGATATGAAACAAATGTGACACAGGAAGGAAAGCCACTTCTGACGAATCAGACCACAATGTGACAATTGGCTTTGCATTATTACATTTGGTTCAGATGTTTGGTCCCAGCCTAAAGCCCACGCTAACGCACTGTTGTTGTTTTTTATCTGCTAAATTGCATGCAGACGCAAATTGAATGAGCTCTTGACTGGCGTTATTTCTACAATCGTACATCACATGGCCTGACCTAATTTGTCTCACTAGAGGAGGTGGTGGTGGAGAGCCACATCAGAAAAGTGAGAGTAAAAGGTGAGCCAAGGCAGTAAACAAGTGTAAGTGTAAGAGTCATATGGGGAAACACATTAACATCTCCGCAGGGACCTGGATGTTCGCTGCTGCATTATTATCAGAAACCTTTAGTACTTCCTCGCTCCCGTTGAGAGCACGATGATTCACAACACTATATTCCAGACGCGCTCTCTCTCGCTCGCTGTCTTTTCTGGTCTGTTCTTGCTGCTGACGCTAATGGCATTGAAAGACGTGTGTTTGTGTGTGTGTGTGTGTGTGTCCATGGAGACATAATCATACCTGCCTCTCTCCTCCCGGCTATCTAAAGCCAGCAGGAGAAGAGCGAGGAGAGACTCATTCTCATGAACCGTCTGTACATTTGCCAAAGCGGGCTTTAATCTCTACCCCGGTTCCCTTTGACCAGTGTCATTTCGCTGGTACTTCTGCCATTGTTTGAGAAACCAATATGAGTGAAGTGCCGGGTCTCGACACATGGAGAAGGACACCATGACAGAGGAGGAGAGAGAGGGGGAGGGAGAACGACGTAGAGGTCAGCAGATCCATGGATGTAACAAATTCATGTTTCGGAACACATTTGTCTCCTTTGAGCGTCACAACGTTGATCTCATCATATATCACGACAGCCTGTTCATATGTTCTCATATACTTGGGTTTCCCTTCAGGTATATACTGTGTAGTATATAGATAATGAGAGAGAGAGATTCAGATATTATTTATTGTCTAGTTTTTACAGAAATACTGTAAAAACATGAATGTGATTACAAACAACAAATAGAAGCAACGGCAGCATACAATACAACAACAAAAACAGAAAAAAGGAAAGCTGAGTATGGGTGTGTCAAGAGAAATGTATATATTGTTGGAAATATTGTTGATGGCGTATAACGAGTATATAGTGTTAAATACATTGTGTGTGTGCTCTTGCTCAGGAGCCAGGGAGCCACTGAATCCAGAGCCGATGTAACACTGGACCTTGTATATCAAATATAATATAAAGACACCGTATTGGGTATCCACACCATGCTCTGCATGATAAATAATGGATGGCCAGGCTTCTGAATGAATTCACGTAGGCAGCTGGAGAATTCAAATTGATGCGCATACATGTGCATGTGTGTACGTGTGTGTGTGTGTGTGTGTGTGTGTGTGTGTGTGTGTGTACATGTGTGTTTGTATGTATGCATGTGCTTCTAGAAGTGGGGGTGTGTTCATGTTCACATTGCTTTCGATAATATACACTCACCGGCCACACCTATCCAACTGCTTGTGAATGCAAATCTCTAATCAGCCAGTCACATGGCAGCAACTCAATGCATTTAGGCATGTAGACATGGTCAAGACGATCTGCTGCAGCTCAAACCGAGTATCAGAATGTGGAAGAAAGGTGATTTAAGGGACTTTGAACGTGACATGGTTGTTGGTGCCAGACGGGCTGGTATGAATATTTGAGGAACTGCTGATCGACTGATTTTCACACAACCATCTCTAGGGTTCACAGAGAATGGTCCAAAAAAGAGAAAATATCCAGTGAGCGGCAGTTCTGTGGGAGAAAATGCCTTGTTGATGCCACAGGTCAGAGGAGAAAGGCCAGACTGGTTCAAGCTGATAGAAAGGCAACAGTAACTCAAATAACCACTGGTTACAACCGAGGGATGCAGAAGAGCGTCTCTGAACGCACGTCAAACCTTGAAGCAGACGGGCTACAGCAGCAGAAGACCACACCGGGTGCCATTCCTGTCAGCTAAGAACAGGAAACTGAGGCTACAATTCGCACGGGCTCACCAAAATCGGACAAGAGAACATTGGAAAAACATTGCCTGGTCTGATGAGTCTCAATTTCTGCTGCGACATTCGGATGGTAGGGTCAGAATTTGGCGTCTACAACATGAAAGCATGGATCCATCCTGCCTTGTATCAACGGTTCAGGCTGGTGGTGGTGGTGTAATGGTGTGGGGGATATTTTCTTGGCACACTTTGTACCCAATAAAGTGGCACGCGCATATATATATATACGTATATATATACAGAGTACATATATATATATATATAGATAGAGAGAGAGAGAGAGAGAGAGAGAGAGAGAGAGAAATATGTTTCCGGCGCATCAACCTCGACACGCTACCCACAGCGATGGGATGGAGCTCTGCCGTACACATTGCATCAGAGCATGCTACCCGCGCAGCGTACCCTGAGGGCTGAAGAAGGACGAGGACGAGGAGGAGGAGGATGCAGCAGGTGTTGGATGTTGTCTTTTATTCATCTTCCTCTCC
>OMOU01083625.1:0-16887 GCA_900312585.1 Malacocephalus occidentalis
ACCTCCATCTGCAACTGGATAATGGACTTCCTCACCAACAGACCCCAGTCTGTCAGACTGCATAACAACACCTCCTCAACACTCATCCTGAACATCGGTGTCCCACAAGGCTGCGTGCTGAGCACTTTGCTCTACTCCCTGTTCACCTACGACTGCATACCTATGCATGGCTCTAACTCCATCATCAAGTTTGCAGACGATACAATGGTGGTGGGCCTCATCAGCGATGAAACGATGAGACGGCCTACAGGGAAAAGGTCCAGCACCTTACAGCGTGGTGTGCCAACAACAACCTGGCACTCAACACCAAGGAGCTCATCGTGGACTACAGGAGGACCAAGGGTGTCACACACTCCCCAATCCATATTAATGGAACAGAGGTTGAGCGTGTCACCAGCTTCAAGTTCCTGGGTGTTCACATCTCCGAGGACCTCTCTTGGTCCCTCAACTCCTCCGCCCTAGAAGGCGGAGGAGGCTCACCAAGAAGGCTCACCAGCCCCTCTTCTTCCTGAGGAGACTGAAGAAGGTACGTCTCTCCTCTCAGATACTGGTGAACTTCTACCACTGCACCATCGAGAGCATCCTGACTAACTGCATCACAGTCTGGTATGGCATCTGCACCGCCTCGGACAGGACAGCACTGCAGCGAGTTGTGAAAACGGCCCAACGCAACACCGGCTGCTCCCTTCCCACCATCGAGGCTGACCAGCGCAAGCGCTGCCTGCGAAGAGCGCGCAGCATTGCCAAGGACAGCTCCCACCCCAGGCACAAACTCTTCGCCCTTCTACCCTCCGGGAGGCACTACAGATCCCTCCGGACCCGGACCAGCAGGTTCAGAGATAGCTTCTTCCCCAGGGCTGTCAATCTACTGAACTCTTCACCCCGGTGAGTACCCCCACTATAACTACCCTACACCGTACACATATCACTATAAACTATACATTATACCCTGTACTGTATATGCACTGTATATGTACTGTACATACTTCACTGTTCTCTCTGCATACTCTCAGCTGATCTTACATTGCACGTCGACCCCGGACCTGGACCGGCTAGACCGGCCAGACATCCGCATGTCTACTCCGGACTCGGAACCGTCAGACATTTGCGTGCGGACTCCGGACCCGGCACACATCTGCACTGCTCCCTGTACATACCCCACTGTACACCCCAGTGTACATGCACTACTGCGTATACCTCTGTCCATACTTGCATACCTCTATATTTATGAACATTTACTTATATGCACTGTACATTCCGGACATTCTTATATGCACCGTAGATTCCGTATATTCTTATATGCACTATAGACTCTAAATACTCTTATATGCACCGTAGATTCTGTATAGACTCTGTATATTGTTAAATTCACTGTAGATCCAGGACATTCTTATATGCACCGCTGACTCTGTATACCATAGTGCATACTATATGCACTATGGTTTCCGCACATTCACACACTTGCACTGCTCCCTCACTGTATATACCCTGCTGTACATCCCAGTGTACAAGCACCACTGAGTATACCTCTGTTCATACTGTACATACCTCAATGTATATCTCTGCCTATACTGCCAATACTCAATGTATAGCGTACATGTATATATTCATTCAGTCATTTAACCGCTCTACTATCGCACTTTTGCTACTACTTTTGCACTTCTGGTTGGATGCTAACTGCATTTCGTTGTACTCTGTGCATGTGTACTCTGTGCAATGACAATAAAGTTGAATCTAATCTAATCTAATCTAATTTTAAATCCTGGGTCTGCTCTTCCAGGTTGAAAGTCATCATTACCAAAAATTGGAGAAAACTGAGATCGCTTGGTCAGTTCACCCAGATATGCAAGAGAGTTATGACAAACCACCAGTATATTTTTAAGAAAAGGATTTTTAGTGTGTCTGAGAAGTTTCAGTTTCTTGGCAGAGTGCAAATACAGGTTTACGGGAATGTTAATCAAAAGTGCTTCAATTGAAACCCAAGATGGCGGTTGGTTACTCTCAAAGTACAACTCTGATCTGACCTGCCCAGTAATACCACTCCAAATTCGGTAATTGTAAACCACCCCTATCGTATGGTAAATAAAATCATGAAAATCTGAGCCTAGGATGTTTGGAGTTCCAAATAAAGTTAGAAAAACGTTTTTGAAGTAAATTAAAGAATAACGGTGGAGGGACAAGTGGGATAGTTTGAAAGAGATACAAATATTTCTGAAAAATTTACATTTTCAATACATTTATTCACCCAATCATGGAAATGGGTACATTTCTCTATCTGTTTAAAAGTTGGGTGACCTTATTTAGGTGACGATGTAGTTATTAGCCACAACTTTGTCGATGGTAGGAGCAATCTTAACACCCAGATAGGTAAAGCCACTGAGCGAAACCATGAAAGGAGTATAAATTGGAGGGTTCAATCGCTGTTTTTCATCCATGAATAATATTACAGATTTGCTGTAATTTATTTTATATCCTGCAAAGGTGCCAAAATGATTAATCAGGTCTAGTAAAGCTGGTATAGATTGTTTCTAATTTGAACAAAACAAAATTAAATAATCCGTATACAGGGCCAAACGATGTTTCATATCTCCTATTCTTATGGCTTTTGAATTAGTATGATTACAAATTGCCATGGCAAGTGGCTCAATGACGAGGGTAAATAATAGTGGTGATAAGGGACAACCCTGTCTCATGCCTCTGTGTAACTTAAAGGGGGCTGAGGATATTCCATTTGTTAAAACTACGGTCAGCATAGAGTAGTCTGACCCAGTGCAAAAATGTCTTCTTTATGCCAAGTCTCTGAATAACCTCAAACAGGAAGTGCCACTCCACCTTATCAAAAGCCTACTCAGCATCCAATGATAATAGGGCAGTATCCTTACAACCTGAGCTTTCAAACACAATCTTAAGTACTTGTCGTATGTTATGAAAACCTTCCCTGTACAAAACCATTCTGGTCCGAATGCACCATTTGTGGTAAAAGAATTGGCCACAAAGAATTTTTAGATCGTTATTGAGGAGTGATATAGGTCTATAGGAACCACAACAGGTAGATATTTTACCTGGTTTTAAAAGCGTGATGATTGCCATATTTAGAGAGGGGGGAGAGGTCCACTGTCAAAGGATTCTTTATACATTTCAAGTAGGGGTGGTAATAATGCACCTTGAAAAGCTTTATACATTTCAATGGGAATCCCATCAGGCCCTGGTGTCTTTCCCCCCTTCATACTCCCTGTGGCCGCGGACATTTCCTCAATAGATATGTCCAGGTCTAAATCAGCCAGGGGGTTTTCTTCAAGAAGTTGGATATTCAGTGAATCCAAAAATCATTTTTGTTTCTGCAAAGCTAAGGTTGAAACCTCAGTGCTGTATAAGTCTTCATAGAAGCCTTTAAAAACGTTATTGATTTTTTTTAGGGTCACTGGTCTCCACGCCATCATCCCAATGAATTGAGTTGATTACACCCCTTCTACTCTTGTCTTTTTTACATCTAACTTGGTCTCTACAGTATCCCTCTATCCTCGACCCCGTCACCAAATGCATTTATTTCCATTCTTTGCTATTTTGCATCCTTCTGCCTACACTATATGAGTCACCAACCACACACATCTCACAATATATTAGTGGAGTGTGGGTGGTTGGTGCCTGGTTTAAGAAGCATCGTCTGGCTCAGTTAGAGTCTGGGGTTAGGTGAGGCTTCACACCTGTGATGCATTGACTAATAACTGCACACAGCTTAAAGTAGCCATCACGACACACGGAGAGAGCGCTAGGATGCCAGCAGGCTCTACCAACAATCAACTACAAACTCAAACTCTGCTATACACTAGCTTATTCAACATCCACCTGTCACAGGAGCCAACTGCTATTCTGTATACAATTGTATATATCTCTTCCCACAGTCTGGTGTGTGCCTGGATGAGTGTGGAGGTGAGTGAATGGTCTCTGGTCTGGGCTATTGCCTGTAGCCTGCCCATCCTTTCACCTCCTGCACCCACTTATAATACTGAGTATTATAAGTGTACCAGTAAGTAAGGGCAGATGCACATGTCAGGGCAGCAGAAACAGAAATATGGCATATGGCATATGTAATAGCAGAAATATACATCATCATCATCCGATCGAGCTTGCTCGGATATTCATGACTGTTTCTTGCCATGCATTCCGGTCTTGCATTGCGTTTGGGAGGTCTTCCGGTAGAGGTCCCGCATCATCGCAGTGTTGGTCAACATAGGTATGCATAGGGCGGCCGATACTGTTGTGACCATGGCGAGGTGACCAGAGCAAGGTTTCGCTGATGAGTTCTTGCTTGCTCCTCCAGTAATGTCCTGCTGATCGGGTGCATCTTTCTCTGATGATTGCAGAGATCGGAGGAATTTTGCCATACAGACGCTGCTTAGTTGGGTGGTTCTTCCATGAGATGTTCAGGATAGCTCATAGCATGCGTGTGGATGTGCCATCCAGCTTAGCTTCCAGTTTCTTTGTGAGTGTCCACATTGACAAGTATATTAGCACGGTGTCCACTGCTGCTCGAAATAAATCTCGCTTGATGTTTTCCGGAAGCGATCCAGCGCACCACATGCCATACCACTCCACATTTTAACATCAGCCTCTGTAGATGCAATGTTACTGCCGAGACAGATGAAGGAGTTCACAGATTTGAAGGCCTTGCCAGAAAGTGTGTTAATCGAGCCTTTGTGATTGTAACTGATGAACTCAGTCTTTCCTGCATTTACATAAAGGCAGATGTCTCCGGCTGCTGATTCAGTAGTGGCACTGTCTGTGCGTCAGCGATGGTATCTGCCATGAGTGCTAGGTTGTCTGCATAGTTGGCATCTGTGATGGTGATGGCAGGGTGTCTGCGACTTCTGGCTTTACTCTAGGTGAAGTCGAGATTGTTTGCCTTGTCAACAGATGTACAAAGAACATAGTCCAAGCAGATGATGGATGAAAGGTGCTAGAGTGTCTACTTGAAGGATGCCGACTGTGATGTCAAAGAAGTCTGTATCGATATCCGGAGAGCAAACTTTAGCATAGCATCATGATTACATTGACTGTCTCCTTTGGGATTCCATAGGCGGGAAGGATTTGGACAGAATCGAAAGCCTTGGAAAAGTCTACAAACAGTAGGATTGCCTCAAGGTTCTTGACTCCTCAATGATGCGACAAACTGTCAATATTTTTCCTACTGTTGATCGATTATTTCGAAAGCCTGGTGTTGTATGGTGTTGTTGATTTTTGCTGCGATTGTTGTTAAAATTATGCCTCTGTAATTCGCAGCTATTCCGAGGTCTCCCTTTTTCGGAAAAGGTAGTCGATTGGGTTCCGATTGTATGCTGTGTTGCATGAGTCAAGTAGAATGTCATTTAATTATTCCGTTTCCCAAGCTTCGGGTTGATCCGGCAGCTTTTTGTTTGTACTGGTGTCAGTTCATCCATGGTGAAGTTTCCCAGTTTGATATTGAGTTCATGATCAATGATGATTTCAATAAGTCAATAGGCCATAGTGTTAGAAATACACATAAGATAAGAGAATCAGAAGCATATGTGTCCAGAGAATTTAAATATAGCATAGGGAATATGCATCCATTCGTTGAATAATCAAAATATTACCAAGGTTTTAAATGTACATGTAAAGTGATGAATATGATCAATGACATTGGTGTTGCTGGCTGAGAAGCCTGATGTACTGTGGGGAAAAACAGTTATTGACTCTGGTCGTCCGTGCCTTCAACTCAGTTCCGCAGAGTGGTTATTGTGTTCCTCACTCCAGTGTTGAACTGCCTTTTACCTGTTTTTGTTGTCTTTAAGTTGGGAGGAGGAGAATGGACATGTGATCCGCCTTATCAAAGGCAGAGCAGGGGAGGGGTTTGCAGCTGTTCTGTAGTTGTGAATAACAATGGACAAGAGTCTGATCACCACGGGTAGGAATGTGAATGTGCTGGTGAAATTTAGGCAACACCTTTCTCACATTAGCTCTATTGAAGTCGCCAATAGATGCTGCCTCAGGGTGAGCATTCTCCAGTAAATTAATTACTCCATACAGGTCATCTCATGTGCACATTTCATCCTTGCGGAGGAATGGAAACTGCCCTATCATGGAGCTTAATTCCCGAGGGAGGTAGAAGGGAGAAATGTGTTGTAAGTACTGTTACATCCAAACCCCAGCCAGAGTAAACCATAAGCTTTTTCTCCAGCGGCGTATTGGTAAACAGCAGACCGGCAGAAGGACAAAAGTTTCACAGCTCCTACTCCGGTGCCAATTGACGCACAAACAGCCAAAACTGCTTGTTGATCATACTGGAGACAGTATGTGCAGTATGTGCAAAGATAAACAATATAATATAACAATATAATACCACTGAACGTGGAGCCATTGTCAGTGTGACTGGGTCTTATGGTGCACCAGAGTGCAGCAACACCCTCATGGAAACCACATGACGGTCAGAGCCAACAACTGGTTATTATTCAAGTATAATTTTGCATAGTGTGTATTCTCAACGAGTTCACTTCACATTTTAAGCAGCTTGAATGTCCTTCATGGCTAACGCTGGAACAATTCACTTCCATGTCGCTCAAAAACGTTGCCATTAATGTGACTTACCTCCCTAGACTGGATAGAGTGAAAAAGATGTTCTTTAGAATTGTACTAAAATAACCATGCATGTGCACATGTGCGTGTACACACATGCACACACACATACACACACACACACACACCATTTAAGCATCTTGCAAAATGTGTTCTTTCAGGCAAGTTATACAGTTTGGAATGTCCAGGATGAATGGTTGTCCTGGAAACGGACAGAATGGTAGAAGGAGAATGGGTGACCTCTGATGTTTCCAGCTGAGCTTGGTTCTCACACCGTCTGGAGGAAATGTTGCCGTACAAACAACAGTCTTTAGATTCCTTTGTCATCTACTGATAAACAAGCCTGATGATTGATGATGATTGTATCCAAATAACAGGTAGCCATTTACATTTGGGGCATTTGACAATATTTGCATTTATGCCACACTCTAATTTTAGTGACTTGGGCATGATTTCAATGTTTGATTTTTATGTCTGCTGCTTTAGCTGCACAACTCCGATTAACAATAATTTATTTTAAATTATTATTATCATTCTGAAAGATCCCTATAGATCAGACCTGGGCATTTTACGGCCCGCAGGCCACATCAGGTCCGCGTGAGGTCAATCGTGAATTAGAACAGAGAACCCCGCCAGGTCTCCGACGCCGAACTCCTCTCTATGCCCGCAACCAAGCAGATTACATGGACCCTTCTGCACTGTACCGAGTTTTGATGATTAAAAACGTCTTCATTTTGATAAGCGACACCATCCTCATTGTCACCGAATGTGGGGCCAGGTATAGCAGGTATAGCAAAGGTATAGCAAATCTCTCGTATTACCACAATGCCACAGTCGTGGCTTCTCTGGGTTCTCCCGGAATGGCGGAGAGGGCGGAGTCGCTTGTCAAAATGATGACGTTTCGAATCACCAACATGAATAGCTACAGTGTGTTTAAATAACAATGTTAGACAAGAGTCCATGTAATCTGCTGCCTTGCGGGTGTAGAGAGGGAGTGGGAGACCTGGCGGAGTTCTCTCCTGCCGTGCATCCCCAGCCTCTACTGTAGGTGCACAGGTGTCATTAAATAGCATTCCGTTAATTGTACTAATTTGCTACATATGCGTCACATTCCAAGCATTTCTGCTGCTCCGCTCCCCCTGTCGTTGGCTGCCAACGCTAACCACGGCCCCTCATAGCTCACATGCACACAATCAATTCAAGCCTCAAAAGTATGGAAAGAAACATCAGTTACTTAATGAGAAGGTTGCGCCTGCATATTCTGCATGATCTGGCTCCAATTCGGTGGAGAGGGCAACACGCATATCAGGTGCAGCGTTCAATCTGTTTCTTTGTTTCGTCTTCATCTTGATTAGGACAGAAAATCCAATGTCGCACATGTACGTCATTGTGAAGCTTGAATATGCTCGCAGTGTCTGAACAGATCACTTTCCCGTCCCTGTAGCTCCAGATCCACTTTGTTTAGATTTGACAGAGTTAAAAGCCATTTCTCATCACTAAATGAATTTGAGTGGTGACTGTTTCTCAATGAGGAAAGTGTGTATTTCATCTTTCAATTCGTATACTCGCATAACAACCCTGCCCTTCGACAACCACCTCACATCTGTATGAAATAGTAAGTGCTCGGCTACCATTTCAGTACACAGGGCCTCGAAAAGCCGGCTATTGAGAGCACTGCCTTTAATGAAATTCACAATTTTAACAATGTCATCACCATGTGGAGCTCAGGTGGGATTCCTTTCGATGCCAATGCTTTGCGGTGAATGAAACAATGATTCCAGACAATGTCATGTCCTGCTGCGTCCATGATCTTTTGACAACTCTGCTGTTTTTCCAGTCATGTTAGCCGCCCCATCACTCGTAATGCCTTTGCAATTACCCCAGTCCAATCCGCTCTTTGTTATGAAAATAATCAAATATATTTTTATTTTTTGAATTAATTAGAACATAAATGAAAAAGTATTTATGCCGTGCACGCAATACAACAAAGTTTTTTTTAATTTACGTACGGTCGTCATATGAGTTTGGGTCCTTCAGCCTTGCGCGTTGTGTGACGGTAATTACCCGGTTATTAGACCCAAGAAGCTATGTTTGAGGACAAGTCCCCTACCAGCCGAGCTGTAGCGCGAGACCCCCGCCTGGCCCCGTCTATGATAACCAGAAGCATCGTTTACGCAGTTGTTGTCTTAGGATAGGGGCAGCTGACCACCCGTTGAAATCTGACACCGACGAACCGCTCTGCACACCGTGAACGCAACACCGACGCTTGCCACCGAGCTCCAGACGCCAGGGAAACGTAGCGCCTTCCATAAGGTTGACTACGGCTACGCAATGAACTGGCCGATGTTCATTGGGAGAGACACAGTCGATCCCCAGCAAGCGAACTGGACCGTAACGAAAAGAATGAGCCGCCTTCCGGTTGCTAACCACGCGACCAAGGTAGATATCTGGGCAGAGTTAGGTACAAGTGTGTTATGAAGGTATGCTTACTCATTTATTGATATTACCAAATTATATTGCAAACCAGTTTGATCTATGTATTTAATTCTCAATCTGATGTTCAGAGAACCCGTGTTAGAGCTTATCAGAGCCCCCTTTTTCATCCCTCACACTCCCCTTCCCCCTTTACGACCTAGGTCTTTTGATCTTCTCCACGTGCTAGGCCATGGAGTTGTAAACACTATCTTGTTTAGGCCACGCCAAACCAGCAACCCGCTTATCACCACAAGGCCCACCGATCGCTGACTTCGGCCCAAATAGCCACCAAATGTGTTATTGCCTTTGCATTCCCCACAGTCCCCTTCCCCCTTCTCTGTTCCCCCTTCGGTAGCCATTTTATGTATAGACACACGCACTCACACACACACACACACACACACACACTTCAGTTGTGCATTGCTTATTGTATTTAAGGGGATATTTACTTTATGCCATTTGCCAACTTGAATTTAATAAACATTCTTATATTATAACTGTTGTGGTTATTGTTTGGATGTTGTGTTGAAGCCAGCTTCTATCACGTAAAGGACTCCAAAGCCTTCACTAGTCGCAGCTATTGATATCGTAATTATTAATCAGAATTCTACTTTAATAGTTTGAAGAATCGTTACCTTACCGTGGGTGGGGGGGTTTGGGTGCCGCAGTGAACCTGGGAGTTGTGTTGTCTAGGGCAACAGCCCCTGGTAGGGTCTCCCAAGGCAAAGTGGTCCCAGGGGAGGGGCCAGACTAAGAGCGATTCAAAGACCCCATGAACAATGTCAAGGGAAAACCGGGGCCCCCTCTTGGAGCCAGACCTGGGAGGGGCGCTCGTTGGCGAGCGTCTGGTGTCCGGGCCGCCTCCCTGTGGGCCCACCACCTGCAGGGAGAGTCATTGGGGGATGGGCAGAGTTTGAAGCCTCAAGGGGAGCCTATCCTTGGAAGAGGTCGCCGAAGTAGTCAAACAGCTCTTCAGTGGCAAGGCGCCAGGTGTGGATGAGATTCGCCCTGAGATGCTGAAGGCTCTGGACATTGTGGGGCTGTCGTGGCTGACACGCCTATTCAATGTCACGTGGGGGTCGGGGACAGTACCTTTGGCGTGGCGGACCGGGGTGGTGGTCCCCATTTTCAAAAAGGGGGACCGGAGGGTGTGCTCCAACTATCGGGGGATCACATTGCTCAGCCTCCCCGGGAAAGTTTATTCCAGGGTGCTGGAAAGGAGGCTCCGGCCGATTGTTGAACCTGAACTTCAGGAGGAGCAATGGAGTTTCCGCCCTGGCCGTGGAACAGTGGACCAGCTCTTTACCCTTGCTGGGTTGTTGGGGGGGGGCATAGGAGTTTGCTCATCCAGTCTACATGTGCTTTGTGGACTTGGAGAAGTCTTATGACCGTGTCCCCCAGGAAATCCTGTGGGGGTACTGTGGGAGTATGGGGTGCCGGGGCCATTAGTACATGCCATTTGTTCCCTGTACAAACAAAGTGAGAGCTGTGTCCGTATTCTCGGCACAAGGTCAAGCACGTTCTCAGTGGGTGTTAGGCTCCGCCAAGGTTGCCAATTCTGTTTGTGAGTTTCATGGACAGAATCTCAAGGCGTAGCCAAGATGAGGAGTGTGTCCGGTTTGGGGACCTCAGAATTGCATCCCTGCTCTTTGTAGACGATGTAGTTATGTTGGCTACATCAGACCGTGACCTCCAGCATGCACTGGGGCGGTTTGCAGCCGAGTGTGAAGCGGTCGGGATGAGGGTCAGCACCTCCAAGTCTGAGGCCATGGTTCTCGATTTACCGGTCCATCTATGTTCCAACCCTCACCTATGGTCACGAGCTGTGGGTAGTGACCGAAAGAACGAGATTGCGGATACAAGCGGCTGAAATGAGTTTCCTCCGGAGGGTGGCTGGCCTCAGCCTTAGAGATAAGGTGAGGAGCTCCGACATCCGGAGGGAGCTCGGAGTAGAGCCGCTGCTCCTCCGCATCGAAAGGAGTCAGCTGAGGTAGTTCGGGCATCTGACCAGGATGCCTCCCGGGCGCCTCCCTTTAGAGGTTTTCTGGGCACGTCCGACTGGGAGGAGACCCCGGCAGACCCAGAACCCACTGGAGGGATTATATATCTCATCTGGCCTGGGAACACCTTGGGATTCCCCAGGAGGAACTAGAAAGTGTTGCTGGGGAGAAGGGCACCTGGAGAGCCCTGCTTAGCCAATTAGCCTGCTTAGCAATATTCCAATAGTCAAAAAATTAAAATAATTCTCCAATAGTGTCCAATAATGAACGCAGAGCTGAAGGCAATAAACAATAGTCTGACATTGGTGTCCCTCCTCTCTAGGTGTTCCAGGGCAGTGTGTAGTATCAGGGATATGGCGTTGTCCACAGAAGACAGCGAACTGGGGTCGGGAATAACATTGTTAATGTGTGTCATCACCAACTTTTTCAACTCTGGGTGTTAAACCCACTGTATGATAGTCAGTGAGGCCTGTTACATTCATTTTCTTAGCCATAGTTGTCGCTTTGAAGTACACTGGGACACTTGCTGCCATGATGTGTTGAAGATGTCTGTGAACACAGGAGCCAGCTGGTCTGCGGAACTCTGCCAGCTGCTTTTCCAGCTTCACTCTCCTGAAGGTTCTATGGACATTGGACTCAGGCAGTTGCAGTACTTAGTAGGGAGGGGTTGGTGTGGGTAAATCCTCCTGGGCTCCCTTTTAGTCAGTGATGGTCCGCAGTCCGTGCCACATGTGTCTGGTGTCTGAGCCCCCATACTGTGATTTGAGTTTGTTTGTTTGTAATCCGTTTTTGCAGTTTTGATAGCCTTCCTGAGGTTGTACATGGCCTTCTTATCGTGATTGGAGTACCATGATTTAAAGCAGAACTCTGTTTCCTTTGTTTATTTCGGATGTTAGGCTTCATCCATGGTTTGCAGATTGGAAATTAGTTAATAGTCTTGGTGGGAATGCATTCCTCCACCAGCTTGTAAATGTATCCAGTGACGTGATCTGCATACACATTCAGGTCTGTGGTCTTGAATACACTCCAGTCCGTAATTTCCAGCCCACCTTGCAGCTGTTGTATGTAGTCCTCTGACCAGGGTTGCACCGTTCTCACTATTGTGGCCGTGGTTTTCAACTTCTGCTTGTGTTGATATGGTTGATTGCCAAAAATTTGAGGCTAGGTGAGCAGTGTTGTGAAAGGACCTGAACGTCCTTACACCAGTTGTTGTTGATCAAGCAGCAGACACCCCCACCATGTTTCTTCCCCATGGACTCAGCTGATCTCTCGGTCCGGAACAAAGAGAATCCCTGTGGTTGCACTGCCTGTCTTATTTTTCAGAGATTAGACGTGGCCAGAGGAATGTTAGGTAGGGCTGGTTTCCATCCCCTTCGGTGTGACCTAACCAGTAGGCCTCCTCGTGACACCCGCCTGCTGAGTATTTTACTCCTGCTCCCTAGAGCCTGATGGCTCTGCTCAGGGTGTGGGCACAGCTGCCTCCACTGCATTTGATTGTCTCTCTGTACCACCAGAGGTAAGTCCTTTGTTTGTTCCAGTCTGCATTTCTAGAGCCAGACCTGGGAGTGGAGCTCGTTGCGGAGCGTCTGGTGGTCGACACAGAATTTCCTCAGCTGCTAGACGTGGTAGAGGTGCTGTTTCACCTTCCTCACCAGAGTTTCAATGGGTGTAGTCCAAGTCAGCTCCATTTATCAGGGAATCACACTGCTGTTTTCACACTGCAGTTTATTCCAGGGTGCTGGGAAGGAGGCTCCTGCCAATTGTGAAACTTCTGATTAGGTTGTCCCTTGTCACTGATTCTGTTTGTGATTTTGATTAACAGAATCTCAAGGTGCAGCCGAGGTGAGGAGAGTATCCAGTTTGGGGACCTCAGAATTTCATCCCTGCTCTTTGCAGACAATGTGGTTTTGTTGGCTACATCAGACCGCAACCTCCGGCATGCACTGGGGTGGTTTGCAGCACAGTGTGAAGTGATAGGGATGAGTGTCAACACCTTCAAGTCTGACGCCATGGTTCTCTGCCAGAAAATGGTGGAGTGCTCCCTCTGCGGTGGGAATGAGTTTCAAAGTATCTTGGGGTCTTGTTCACGAGTGAGTGTAAAACAGAGCAGGAGATGGACAGACAAATTGGTGCGGCATCTGCAATAATGCAGGTGAAGTACATGGTGAAGAGGGAGCTGAGCCGGAAGTTCAAAGCTCTAATTTACCAACCCGTTCCAACCCTGACCTATGGTCATAAGCTTTGGATAGAGACCGAAAGAGATTGCGGATACAAGCGGACGAAATTAGTTTCCTCTGCAGGGTGGCTGGGCTCAGCCTTAGAGATAAGGTGAGGAGATCAGACATCCGGAGGGAGCTCGGAGTAGAGCCGCTGCTCCTCCGCATTGAAAGGAGTCAGCTGAGGTGGTTCGGGCATCTGACCAGGATGCCTCCCGGGCGTCTCCCTTTAGAGGTTTTCCGGGCACGTCCGACTGGGAAGAGACCCAGAACCCGCTGGAGGGATTATATATCTCATCTGGCCTGGGAACGCCTCGGGATCCCCCAGGATGAACTAGAAAGTGTTGCTGGGGAGAAGGGCACCTGGAGAACCCTGCTTAGCCTGCCGCCTCCGTGACCCGGCCCCAGATAAGTGGAAGCTAATCGATGGATGGATGGATGGATGTCCAGGCATTCTAGACATCGGTTCCTCGAGTACCATCAACTTTATCAGCAATGATTTGCCAAGAAAGGATCGTAAAAAAAGACGAGGCCGACGTGGAGGACTGAGAGCTAGGCTAAGGCCAACCCCTTACCGGCTATTTCTTCCCAGCGCTTTCCTCGCCAATTTCCGGTCTCTGGTGGACATAATGGACGAGCTACAACTATGGATCACCACCCACAAATGGATTTCAACCTCCAATATCATCATTTTCAACAGCAGCATCCCCAATAGCGCCATCGAGTTAACAGGGCGCACCGTTCTCCACGCATACAGAACGGATGGATGACTCCGGTAAGACCAGAGGTGGTAGGCTGTGAATCTACGTGAACAAAGCTTGGTGCACAGACACTGCTATCACCGAGAGTCATTGCTCACCTAACCTAGAGTTTATCATGCTTAAGTGCAGACCATTCTACCTTCCCAGAGAATTCACAGCTACCTTCGTGACTTCTGCCTACATTCCACCTGATGCTAATGCTAAGCTAGCCATGCAAGAGCTACATGCTGCCATTAGCAAACAACAGACTTCTCATCCCGAGTTGCATGTGACTTCAACCACTCCAACCTGAAGTCTGTACTCCCCGAATTCCACCAACATGTCTCATGCCCCACTAGACGAGGCAAGACCCTGGACCATGACTACACCAACATAGCTGGTGCAAAAAGGCTGCCCCCCTCCCTCACCTTGGCCAGTCGAACCATCTCTCCCTGTTTCTACTCCCCATGTACTCCCCACTGATCAAACAAGTGAAACCCTCAGTAAGGACTGTTAAGGTCCGGCCAGAAGGAGCGGACTCGGCACTTCAGCTTTATGTCTGTGCCACGCAGCTGACTGAGGTCTGGACAGACATCTTCAACCTGTCACTGGCCCAAGCAGTTGTCCCTGAGTGCTTCAAAACCACCTCCATTGTGCCAGTGCCCAAACACTCCACCGCCACAAGCTTTAATGACTGGGGGGTTGCACGCACCCCCATCATCACCAAGTGCTTCGAGATGCTGGTCTTGGCTCACCTCAAAACCTGCCTACCACCCACACTCGACCCCCTCCAATTCTCCTACCACCAGAACAGGAGCACGGAGGATGCCATATCCTCTGTGCTACACTCCGCTGGCTCCCACCTGGACAACAAGAACACCTAGGTGAGAATGCTGTTCATCAACTTCAACTCAGCATTCAACACCATCATCCCCTCCAAGTTGATCTCCAAACTCCTTCAGCTGGGTATCAACACCTCTCTCTGCAACTGGATAATGGACTTCCTCACCAACAGACCCCAGTCTGTTAAGCTGAACAACAACACCTCCTCAATGCTCACCCTGAACATTGTTTGTCTTCTTCCTGGTGTGTTTTCCGTGTGTTTGGATTGGCTTAGTATCTGCTCACTAATTGTTTGGTCTGTCGGCCATTTTGGTTCAGTTGCTGTCACTTCCTGCGTTAGTCTCCTATTTAAGCCTGCCCCAGTCCTGTGTTCCTTGTCAGATCCTACCGTTGTTTGTGTCTGTAAGTACCTGCATCCTGTAACCTTGTTACCTGTTTCCTGTGTACCTGTTCACCCGCCTGCCTGCCAGTGAAACACGCTGCCTGCCCTTGGGTCCTTTCCCCACCTCCACGATCGACGCAGATAGACACTACTTTACTTAGTTGGCTCCTACTCTTCATCATGCTGCCGAGTACCAGTTATTTATTGGGTTCATACACATACACACAGCAAGAAGGAAAGACTGAGCTAAGTTATAGTGCTACATTAAGTGCAGGATGTCATGGGAGTAGAAACATCTGGAAATGTTCCTCTTTTCACCTGATTTGGCGCTAAAGATTCTGTAGGTATAATTTGTATTGTTTTGATTGTCTTCCTGTTTAGATTGTCTTCCTGTTTAGATTGTCTTCACTGTTTAGATTGTCTTCACTGTTTAGATTGTCTTACTGTTTAGATTGTCTTCCTGTTTAGATTGTCTTCCTGTTTAGATTGTCTTCACTGTTTAGATTGTCTTCCTGTTTAGATTGTCTTCCTGTTTAGATTGTCTTCCTGTTTAGATTGTCTTCCTGTTTAGATTGTCTTCCTGTTTAGATTGTCTTCCTGTTTAGATTGTCTTCCCTGTTTAGATTGTCTTCCTGTTTAGATTGTCTTCCTGTTTAGATTGTCTTCCTGTTTAGATTGTCTTACTGTTTCACAGTGTCTATTTATTTCACCAATTCACCTGGGCCTGAGAGGCATGTAATTTCATCTGTGCTGTATGTCAATATAGCACATTTGACAAATAAAAGAACTTTGAACTTTGAATTTTGTACACATTTCACTGGAAATAGTACTCCCATCACGGTACTTTTACACCAGTATGATTTTTTTGCATACTATGTGATACATACATAGTGACATGGCATGAGAAACAAACAAATAAGGACTAGTTAGAGGACACATGGCTGGATGGTGACTTAGGGTTTCTTTAAGCTAGCCAGAACCTGGGCACCTGGCTCTTGACTGGTGTCACAAAGTTCCCCCTCTTCCTCCAGTCTACGGAGTCAGGGTAGGGTCCGCTGTGGACGACATGGTTGCCTGTGGTCGCGGAGCAGTTCTACACACACACACACACACACACACCGTGGGGTTACACACCTGTTGTCTATTATAGGCTGCGAGTCTTACTGTCTGTTATAATGTATGCAAAGTATACTTTACCTGAGGCTCTGTCAAAAGGTACAACTTCTTAAACTCCCCAAATGTTATGTCTGAGAACTGATTGAGCCCCACTGGAGAACAAACAGAATGATATACTATTGAGATTCCCCCATTGTGTCCGTTACCTTAACTATAATATAATTAATATAACATCCCCAAGATGCAGATGCATGTCTGCATCTGATCAGCATGAATTTAATTAAATGCCAATGATACATTATTGATGTGTCATTTACTGTAATTATTGCAATATTTCACAATGATAAAGAAATGTACTTTGTATGTAAATAAAGGCACCAGAGTGCATTAAAAAAGGATCCAAATAGAGCTTGTTTTTCACAAAGTCTGGGTTATGCCCCCCAGGTCATCAAACCCTAGTCACGCCCCTGTACAAAAGACTTCCTACCAAGTGGAGCCCAAGCGGGCTTTCTGCACAATAAAAC
>OMOU01083627.1:0-19945 GCA_900312585.1 Malacocephalus occidentalis
GTTGGGATGAGAGTCAGCACCTCCAAGTCTGAGGCCATGGTTCTCTGCCGGAAAACGGTGGAGTGCTCCCTCCGGGTTGGGAGAGAGTAGTTGCCTCAAGCGAAGGAGTTCAAATATCTCGGGGTCTTGTTCACGAGTGAGGGTAAAATGGAGAGGGAGTTGGACAGACGGATTGGTGCAGCGTCTGCAGTAATGCAGGCGCTGTACCGGTCCGTCGTGGTGAAGAAGGAGCTGAGCCGGAAGGCGAAGCTCTCGATTTACCGGTCCATCTATGTGCCTACCCTCACCTATGGTCACGAGCTATGGGTAGTGACCGAAAGAACAAGATTGCGGATACAAGCGGTCGAAATGAGGTTCCTACGGAGGGTGGCTGGGCTCAGCCTTAGAGATAAGGTGAGGAGCTCAGACATCCGGAGGGAGCTCGGAGTAGAGCCACTGCTCCTTCGCATCGAAAGGAGTCAGCTGTGGTGGTTCGGGCATCTGACCAGGATGCCCCCCGGGCGCCACCCTTTAGAGGTGTTCCGGGCACATCTGACTGGGAGGAGACCCCGGGGCAGACCCAGAACCCGCTGGAGGGATTATATATCTCATCTGGCCTGGGAACGCCTCGGGATCCCCCAGGGGGAGCTAGAAAGCGTTGCTGGGGAGAAGGACACCTGGAGAGCCCTGCTTAGCCTGCTGCCTCCGTGACCCGGCCCCGGATAAGCGGAGGAGAATGGATGGAATGGATGGACTGTCATTTTATTTGATTCTAAATTATATCCTGCTGCTAGTTTTAGAATATTTCCTTTTATTTCTGTTGTGTCTTTGAGTGTCTTGAAAAGCGCTATACATAATACATACAGTTAATTATCTCGATTCATATCACGATATTGCTAACGTTGCTAAGCTCCACTACCAACCAAGGTTGGTAGGCAGTTTCTTTTTCCATTTTCAGCACAAAATGTACTGTAGGCAGCTCTTCTTCTTTTTCTCAAAATGTGAACACACCCCTAACTCCACTTACTCTCCAGATGTAAACGATATTCCCCACAGGATTCCCCTCACCTTCTCACGCTCTGCTGGGCCTTCACCAGCTTTTGGCCCAAGGGTCCGGGGCTGCCTGGTTCCTGCGGCCCAGAAAGGCTGAGGGCATGCTCTAGTCGGTGCTCCAGGGAGGCCAGGGACTGCTGCTCCTGCTCCAAGCTCACCTGGTGCATCTGGGTCCAGTAAAAAGTCTTGCTGGGGTCCCCCTGAGTGACGGAGGCCCCATCGGAGGAGTTGGGCAGCTCTGCCTGGAGGCTAGCCAAAGAGCTACAGCACTGCTCCAGCTAAAAAAATATGTAATTCATTAATTAATAATTAGATTTTAGACATATTTATGGTGATTTTTTTTATCAGACTCTTTCCCCCCTCAGGAAAAACATTGTGTTTTGCTTATGTTCAAGTAAGCTTCAATTAATGCTTCAATTAAAACTGCTAGTTTGAACCTGCCATCATCATTGTATATGCTATCGTTCTATAGTTTCCTGAAACTTAGCGCTGTCGTCTGACTTAATGGAGGATATCTAACAACTCTTCATGACGGAAATAACAAAAAAAAGCTGCTTTGTTTTTATTTTCATAATTCTAAATTAAACATAAAACTTTCGTTTCGCCTCAGACTCTGAATCTTGAACAAGACTATGGTCTCACGTTGGTGGCTATGTCCTTCCACTCGGCGCTCCTCTGCTCCGAGTGGGCCAGCAGCAGCGCAGCACCACGGCACAGCCACGCCCAACGTCTCCACATGGCGCTCAGCGTCCCGTCCTTGCCAGCCCCGCAGCCCTGCATGGGGCAGCCGGCCCGCAGGACCTCCAGCTGCCCGGCCAGGCTGCGCAGCTCCCCCATCAGTGACTTTACACACAGATGCAAAGGAGTTAAAGGGACAGATAGACAGGGTTAGAGAGACAGATACACAGATACACCGGATTATAGGGAGAGATACACAGGGTTATAGGGACAGTGTTAGAGGAACAGATACACAGCGTTAGAGGGACAGTGTCCAAAAGATGATGGGGGTCTTCGTACATCTAACAACAACTCAACAATGAAACATATTTTACTTATTGTGCTCAATCCATCATCCTTATTTGGAGTGTTGAGCAACAAGAAACTTTTGTTTGAAACCAATGTATTTGTGGAGAAATCTCCCTACCTTAGCTCTGTCTTGCTGGGCATCACACTGGATAGAGGAGGTCACGCCCACCGAGGCACACTCGGACAGACGGGCCTCAAAGCTGGACAGAAGCTGGCGTATGTGTTCATGACACAACCCGTGACTCCGTTGTGTTCTTGCACACCTGCAAACAGTGAAGGAAATGTTCATGAAGAACCATACTACATCTTCTTTTCCACGTTGAAACTGTAAAAAAGTACATTCAAGATATCATTGGTGAAGTCTACCTCTCCAAGGTCTCCAGTCTAAGCTGAGCCTGGGCCTCCAGTGTTGCTCTGCCCACCAGCAGGTGGCTCAGGACACGGATGTGGAGCAGCTCCGTGTTCTGGCTGGAGAGGCAGGGTTGACGAGGCACCAGCTCCGTCAGATGGCCGATGTGAGACTGTAGGACCTCCTCGAGAGAGGCCAGGGCCTGCTGGGTCTGCCTTTGCTCCTCACTACAGTCCAGAAAGCCCCCCGGGGCGGATAAGAAGGTTGCTTCAGCATTGTGGAGGAACGATATCGCCCCCTGAGCCGCCCAGTGGTAGTCCTTCAGGGCCTCTCGAGCATGAGCCAAGTTATCCTGTTTGATATAGGAGTCATACACTACATCATGTGGAAAATGCAATAGACAAATTAAAATACTGTATGCTGATGTACTTGGAAAGGCATAGCTTACCAAATGCGAATGGCAGTCATGCATACATGCGTCCACTAGGGAGTTCAGTTCATCATGGGTCCTGAGATTAGATTTCTCTTTCCACCCCAAAGCTTGCACCACCCGCATCCAAGACTCAAGGTTTTTCCAAATAACCCAACACCTTTGTAATGCGGCGTCTATGGCCTTCTCCTCCGGGTTCACCAGTTCAACCTCCAACAGCTCTTGTCTAGCTCTTCGCAGATGGTCCATCATAGCGGGAAGCTCGGTGTGGAGGCGGAGGCCTTCCAGGAGCCCGCTCTCCAAGTTCTGGATGTTTGCGGTGATGGCGTGCTCCCAGGCCACCAGGGTTTCCACCATGCCCTGGATCCTCTGCCTCTCCGAATGGAGTTGTGATGGTCTCAGGTATGGGCCGATGGCTTCCAATTGGTCAGCGGCCTCTTGGCACTGTGTCTTCACCAGGGGAAGTTCAACTAAAAGTGTTTGGCAAAGTCTGAATCTTTCACCCAAGCTTACGGCTTCCACCCTAGAACACTGGATTTGACCTTCGGCAATGTCCCGGGATTTTTCAATTTCTGTCAGAAGGTTCAGATACTTCTCTTGCTCCGTGGCGTGGACAGTCAAGGTTTTGCATTGGTCTTGAAGCTCACCGATGTCACATAACAGCGAGCTTCGCTTGTCCTCCTGGCAGTGCTGCAGTTCCTGCACTTGGAACTGATGCTCCATTAGTGCATGAGCCATGCACTTAGCCGCTGAGAGGGCTTCCGCTGTCAACGGGAAGCTTTGGCATTGGAGATCTGCAGATATCTTGTTTAGGCTGGCTTGGATGCTTGCTAGCTCTTCATTAGAAGATGTACGCTCGTGAATGAGCTCTTCGAACTCCCAGCTGCTTGCTCGCTCGTGAGCCATCAGTCCATCCAATTCTGTCCAAAGCCCTGAGAGCCTGTTGATGAGATACCTGCTCTCCGCCGGACTCAACTCTACCGCAGTTCTCCCACAGTGCTCTATCAAAATGTCGACTTGGGCGATTTGCTTTTTAATCTTGTCTGTGGCAAATTTGTGAACACTGAGCTGTCTCTCTAGCTCTAGCATTTCAGCTTTTGAAGCATTCTCAATCGGACTACAAGGGTTTCGTGAGATGTGTGCATCTGCTATCCAGGTATCCACATTAGTGAGTTTGCAGAGTAGATCCTCCCTCTCCTGCAGGCTTCTCTCCATACTCTCCAGAACAGTGGCTGAGCTGTCATCGATGGCTTCATAGAGGTCTTCTACTATCCTGAGTGAGGTCACGACATCATCAGAGTTATTTTGATCAACATCAATGACCAAAGAATTAAATTGTATCCGTTTCGCCAAAGTATCAGATCTCAGTTGCCACATTTCGGCCATTTGGATGCGGGCCTCTTTGGGGAAAAGAGCGGTCATGTGTGCCATTGCGATGTGGTTTTCCGCATGCTTGGCCCATGTCACTAAGTCCTCCAACTGCTGGACGACTTCAGGTAATGGAACCCCTCGTATACCAGGTGTCAGATCGTCAAGCTCTCCCTTGGTGACGTTCAGTGAGCATTGCAATTCCCATAGAACACACTTCAGCTCCTCCTTCTCTTTTTGACCCAAGGAAAAGTGGCACAGAGCGTCCGCCTGTGATTGAATATGTAGATAAAGCTTGTTGTATGTTTTCAGGTCGCTGTTCAGGCAGATAAATTGCAGAGTCAGGGTGCACGGATTACCAAGGCTTTCCTTGCAGGACCGCAAGCCGGCACAAAACTCCTGAAGAGCCGTGACCCTGACCTGTAGACGCTGGGTTGTTTTCAACAGCTGAGTGGACTGAGAGGAGGACGCAGAGGCAAGCCCTAGAGCTCTTTTAAGCATGGCTTCCAGTAGTCTCCATTGCTCCTGGAGGTACCCCAGTTGCGCTAGAAGAGCGCCAGAACTTTCAGCCTCTCTCAAGTGGGGGGAAAGTTCACTACTCCAGTGGAGCAGCTCCCGCATCATGTCCTTCTTCTGTTCCATGGTTTGCAAAAGAGCGCCGATCTTCTCGACCTGGACAGAGCTGCTTCCCACAGCATCTCTGTACAACAACAAAAAAATCCCAAATACAGAAGTGAGTGATCAACAGGATCAAATCTTGCATTGTGTACAGCAGCAGTACACAACAAAACAACAAAGATGCTACGTACAAGCTTAGCTTCTCCATGTCCCCCGCGAGTTTCTCAAGAAACGATCTGATGTGGTCAGTCCGCTCCAGATACCCGGTGACCTGACCCAGCTGCGCCGCTTTGACCTCCACCGTGGCGGCAGCGTCCAGCAGAGCCACGCTCCACCAGTCTTCCGTGGTCCCCGGGCCCCCACCCGGCCCCTGGTCCGGCCTGCCCGGGCATGCCCGTTTCATGTCGACGACCTGCTCCTGCACACATCGCTTACACTCCTGCAATACAAGGGTCCTGTCAGCTCACACCAGAGTCCAGTCAGCACAGTAGTGGTAGTGGGTGCGGTACAGTGAGCTGTGCTATACGATATAGTGGTCCTCGTGAAAATATGTATTCACAATTCAATATTTATCCCCCCCTTACAGTGCACCCGGAAAGTATTCACAGCCCTTTACTTTTTCCACATTTTGTTATGTTACAGCCTTATTTCAAAATTGATTTTCTTCCTCAAAATTCTACACACAATACCCCATAATGACAACGTGAAAAAACTTTTTTTAAATGTGTGCACATTTATTACAAATAATATATATATAAGTATATAAGTATTCACTTCATTTGTTGATGCACCTTTAGCAGCAATTACAGCCTGAAGCTTTTTTTAATATGATGCCACAAGCTTGCCACACCTATCTTTGGGCAGTTTCGCCCATTCCTCTTTGCAGCACCTCTCAAGCTCCATCAGGTTGGATGGGAAGCGTCGGTGCACAGCAATTTTCAGATCTCTCCAGAGATGTTCAATCGAATTCAAGTCTGGGCTCTGGCTGGGCCACTCAAGGACATTCACAGAGTTGCCCTAAGCCACTCCTTATATGATATATGATATCTTGGCTGTGTGCTTAGGATCGTTGCCCCAGTCTGAGGTCAAGAGCGCTCTGGAGCAGGTTTTCATCCAGGATGTCTCTGTACATTGCTGCATTCATCTTTCCCACTATCCTGACTAGTCTCCCAGTTCCTGCCGCTGAAAAACATCCCCACAGCATGATGCTGCCACCACCATGGTTCAATGTAGGGATGGTATTGGCCTGGTGATGAGCGGTGCCTGGTTTCCTCTAAACATGGCGCCTGGCATTCACGTCAAAGAGTTCAATTTTGGTCTCATCAGACTAGAAAATGTTGTTTCTCATGCTCTGAGAGTCCTTCGGGTGCATTTTGGCGGGCTGCCATGTGCCTTTTATTAAGGAGTGGCTTCGTCTGGCCACTCTACCATACAGGCCTGATTGGTGGATTGCTGCAGAGATGGTTGTCCTTCTGGAAGGGTCTCCTCTCTCCACAGAGGAATGCTGGAGCTCTGACAGAGTGACCATCGGGTTCTTGGTCACCTCCCTGACTAAGGCCATTCTCCCGCGATCACTCAGTTTAAACAGCCGGCCAGCTCTAGGAAGAGTCCTTCCATTTATGGATGATGGAGGCCACTGTGCTCATTGGGACCTTCAAAGCAGCAGACATTTTTCTGTACCCTTCCCCAGATTTGTGACTTGAGACAATCCTGTCTCGGAGGTCTACAGACAATTCCTTTGACTTCATACTTGGTTTGTGCTCTGACATGCACTGTCAACATGACCTTATATAGACAGGTTTGTGCCTTTCCAAATCATGTCCAACTGAATCAACTGAATGTACCACCAGGTGGACTCCAATTATGCTGTGAATACTACGTGATTTCTTAGTTTTTTTATTTTTAATACATTTGCAAACATTTCAAAAAACGTTTTTCATGTTGTCATTATGGGGTATTGTGTGTAGAATTTTGAGGAAAAAAATGAATTTAATCAATTTTGGACAACATAACAAAATGTGGAAAAAGTGAAGCACTGTGAATACTTTCCGGATGCACTGTAAATGCTGTTGTTTGCTATCAAGGTACAAAGCATTTACAATCTGAACCTATTAGTACTAAGTATAGACAACAATAATTATTTTAGAAGTCCTTGATAGTAAATGTCTAAAGACAAGGCAAAGACAGCCTATCTAATCTATATAAATCTAGATTTAAAAAAGCACATTTATTTTTAGGTTTATTTTGAAAAAGTATTTTTTGGAAAGTATCAAGGCTACCCTCCCAACCAGCTCCTGGGTGGCAGGTCCCTGAACAGAGAGGCCTCTCACAAATAGATCTTAATAAACACAAGATGAATGATACAATTAATAATAACCCCTCACCTCTGCCTCCTCCAGTTGTTTGACCATGGCTGCTACATCAAGCTGAGCTGGTTTATACCGGCATCCCAGAGACCTTGAGATTGTGCGCATCAAACGAATCTCTGATTCACCGGCACAAGACTTCAGGCAAGTTAAATCCATGTGCTGTTGTGTCCTCTATAACAAAATCAAAGCAGTACATTAATAGTAATGTATGATTGAAACGGGAACAACAATGACAACAATACCTATTTGCATGAACAAGATTCAAGGCAAATATGTCTGCTCTGGCAGTGCCATATACAAACTGTATATGGCGTTTTAATGGGCCCACAGGAAATCCCTACATCCCATCTCTCCTTCCTGTTGACCTTACACCATCTTGGGAATATGGGAATTATCCATCCTAAAGTACCTCAAAAGCCTTTCCAATTTCTGTAATTATCTTATTATCTTATTGCAGGGACACTGGGGCTGCTAAAGCCATTTATGGACACACTATTGTAAACTTAAGGCATGGTTTTTCACAGAGATGTTCCATTGACATGCATGTGTCCTGCCCATACTGCCCCCGGTGGCCTCCCTGCATATGCGGGACACTGTAGACCAGGGGTTCTCAAAGTATTATTTCGTAATGTACCCCGCTCTGAGATATTCTTTCAGGTACGTATGCCTTTCATCAGCACAAAATAAAATAACGCTATGGGCATGGGCTTGTGCTCCACTTGATGATTGTGTATTTTTCAAGTTGAGACTTATGTCATTTTTATGTGGTATTCAGACTCAAAACACTTTATTAAGGTGCCATTATTTTGGAATTGTTCACAACCACTATTTGTTCAAATGTTCCAAGTACCCCTAACTCCTAACCCTAATGCTAACAGTGGACTGGCCTTCACTCACAGGCTCGACAGCTGGTTAACCAGTCAGGCGTTTAGCCATTCTGATGCCCTAGTGACTTGTGCAACCTTTTTAGTCAGCAGCCTCCCAGCACAGTGACTGTCCCTATGCAAAAGGTGAGGACAGAGGTTAGCCAGAAAGCCATTCAGGTTTTAAGGCCCAAAACAACAATCAGTGGTCTAAGCTGTGATATTGTAACTGATGCAGGTCAATGTGACTGTCTGGCCCCGTAGGTCTTGTGTCTTTTCAGTCAAGTGCAATAATTAAATATGTATGTATTATAATAATGTGTTTGTCTGTGGTGTTGTATGTTGCTTGCTGTTTTATTGAATTTGTTTACACTGTGTGGCCAGGTCGATCTCAATAAGACCTTAAGAAAAGTAATGTACACTGTATATGCAAATACAATGCTATGCTGTGAATGACTAATCTCTCGGTAAATTATCTTTATCTACTCGTGTTACATTCTGTCATTAACAAATTGATGCAACTAACTTCATTGCTTTAACTGTAATTTATTGTATTCTCCTGAAGTTGAACATTGGACACTTGATTGATGTTATCTGAATCAATAAGTCATGAGGACACATAACAACAGAAACATAACAGCAGCATAATAGATCAACTACAGCAACAATCATAATAGTGATAGTGATTGTGAAGCACTCACATTGATAATATGGCTCCTTTCCACCATGCCCTGGATGTCTGACAGTATGCCCTGCATGGTGACCAGGGGCGTGGGGGACCCTGACGATCCTGACTGCCCGGACTGCTCGTCCGGTCCAGGAGCGGAGGGCCGGGGACTGGTCCGACCAGCATCCATGGGTTCCTGATGGATCTGAGAGTGAGAGAGAGAGAGAGAGAGAGAGAGAGGACGGTAGCGCTAGCATCAGGTTTGGGCCCACTTTAGCTCTAGATAATAACCGGGCTTCCTGTTGTCCCACACTGGATTGAGCTGCTGATGTTTGACACTCGCCATGGTTATTATCACATGGAATGTGTGTACACCCCGAGGGACCAGGGACCCGTTTTAAACGCCCTCCAGGAAACCGTGTTGTGTTGTCAAATGCAAACAGTGTTCCACTTTTGGCCGGGTTGTACAGCATGAGTTATCGGTGGGGCGCCTCACAACTAAAGTTGCTTCTGCCGTTTCTCAAAACGTTCCCAGCCACCCCGTAGAAGTGCTGCACGTGTGTGCTTTTGGTGTGGTTTGGACACACGTTGTTGTAAGAGGTAGCTAGCTTTCCAGATATGATGCTGTTTCATTTCATGTCAACTTTCCCGATGAGTTTTTCATCAACAGCGCAAAAAGTAATGCTGTATAGTTGGGTGAAAAAGTAAAAAAATAAAATAAACATTACAAAGCTCTGTAGATATGACTTAAATATTTTGTTCCACAGTTAATTTAACGGTTACTTTCAAATGCCACAAAATGTTAAAAGAGAATATCATGAAAACAATGCTGTGGAAAGGAAGAGTTCAAGATGTTTAGTCAGGCTGTTTGCAAATGTCAAGAAAACAACAAAGAAGACTGGAACTGACTATTCTAGCCACGTCCATTCTAGCTTCCAGCAATAGGCAGGGATAGGAAAAGTCAATAGTTTGTTGTGAATTTTTATGGAATTACCGTCAGGTATATTTCCAACTCACGCATGGAAAATGTGCAGCTTTTAACTCTTCCCAAACCATTGTTTTCCTCCCAGAGAACAATACAATCGTCAGGAGGGGCTATGTGGAGGGATAGGGTCAATAACATGATCATACAGTATATAGAGGATGGTGGAAGATGACAGGTGTAGTGGTCTTCACCGTAGACAGAAAGGGTCCCATGGAAGAACCGTGGAAGGCTTTAGTCGAGATGACTCAACAGCAACACAAGAGAGAGAAGGCCTTGCATACCAGGAGGTTAGAAACACGAGAAGGGAATGTACCTGTGCCGGCGCCGCCGCCACCTCTCCCACAGCGCGTGGGAGTGGTGCGTGTTCTGGGCGTGGGTTTCCAGGGAGGAGATCGCTGTCCGGTCCTGTATCCCGGGACTCTGTGACAGGTAACATGGCGTGGTTTGCTCCACTGTCCATGTCAGTGTGGTGGAGGTGGTGGCTTTGGTCTGTTCGCCACGTTGCTCTTTGGACGGTGGTTCTCCTGGCTAGTCGTCGACGGGTGAGACGTCTCCGGGGTCTTCTGTGGTGGAGCCCGAGTCCGCCGCCTGCTGGTCTGCAATCCTAGTTCCCTCACGTTCTGTGAATCTGGTGGTTTTCGAGTTCAGCCTTGGCGATGTGTCGTGTGTTGACATGACTGTGTGAGGCCTGCGGCCCTTGATGGGGGATCAGCCGGCTGGATGCCTCACACAAGAAGGAGCTGTGCAAACAATCACAAGCCAGTTTATGATCGACTGATGTTAAAAAACCTGGACATGTGTGTGCGTCAGCACAGAAGCTGACCAACGCCCATGGGTGCTGCTCTGCGCGGTGCGTGTCTGTACCTGTTCTCATCTATAATCACCAACAAGTGATTTCTGCAAGTGTTCTGAATCCTCTTCTGAATCCCCCTGCAGTCAGTTTCTATTAGCCATCTGCATTGCACTTCTATACCATCTTGGGCCAACGGTGAAGGAAACATTGTTCATATAATAAAGTTCTCTCCCAGTTCTCTATCAGTTCTCAGTTCAATCTTACTCACTCGAGCAAATAAGACAAAAAAGGTTTCCTAACTACAATTCCTACACATTACGAGTGTGAGTGTGTGTGCGTGTGCGTGTGTGTGTGTCTGCATGCGTGCGTGCATGTGTATTGACAAAGAGATGGATTGATAGGTAGATATATTTAGAAAGATGGATAGATGTATAGATGGATAAAAAGACAGACAGACAGACAGATAGATAGAGACTTCCCTTCCCCAATATGCTGAACTATCTGCTGACGATTCTTCCTCTGCCAATGTGGCCCTTCAGTGTCACCTTGTGGTCTTCCAGAGGAAGTGATTTGGTGGGAGAGGCACACCAGGGCATTGGCTGGAAATTTCTCAAGGGACAAATTATTTGATAGGTCCCCCTTCTGTTTGTTGCCCGTGCAGCAGCAATACCAATATCAGCCACTGTAATATCTATACTTCCAAACCGGTTTTAAATATGGAATCTGTTGATATGCTGTACCTCAGGCAAACAAATAGGTTCATGTCAACATAAAGGAATGCATTGGGAAATACAGCATATTAGCCTGGGAACCACACGAATCTGCAAGCTTGTGTTTTATTTACTTTGCGTCAACCAAGATGGCCGCCACTGATGTAATTAGCAGTATTAAACAGACTGGACGGTATATTTTCTAGAAAAGAAGAGCAAACAACTGGACTTCAAACTTTTGTTGATAAGAAAGATGGGTGTTTGTCGTTCTTCCAAGAGGATTTGGTCAAAGTTGAATTGAGGTCTACCGGTTGTAGTCTATCTAATTCTATCCACAGCCTTCTCTGTCACCACAAAGCACATGGCAGAGTTAGGGTTACAAAGTTGCCGTTGTTGCTCCAAAGTAATTTTGCTGCGATCTCCCGCCCTATAACGTGATGTAACCTTTGTTAAAAGTATTGCAAATTGCTAATTGTGTCGTTTTCCTCTTAAACTGAAAGACGTCCACACCACCGGCGACGTGATGGCATGTTTTTCTCTCTAACCGGCACCGCGTGGCTCTGCTCTGGTGCAGCGGCTGACGTCACGAGCAGGGCAACAGCGTGCAGCCCTTGTTACACCCTGTTGTGAAGCCAAGCAATACAGTCCTCAAATGATCTGCCTTATATCGGTTTGAACTAAATGATCGAACATAATACATAATAATATATATTGCCCATTATCTCCCATGATTGCCCATTATCTCCCCATTAAGCACTACTCCTAGCTAGAGTTGTGTTATTAACAAGAGTCTAGCACTACAGAACGTAATAATGACACAACACAGTATAATACAGATACATGATACTGCACTGTATTGAGGTCACCTTAAGTAATCTGTGTACATTAGAGAATAAAACTACCAGCCCAGCCTCGTAAGACTCCTAAGACAAGAGATACATGAATGTCACAGAACATTGCTGTGATAGTTTTTATGATAGTTTCTTTTACCATATAATTCAGCCCAAAGTCAGAGTACAACGTAACATAATCCTAGGAGACAATGTGCTGAGCTTCAGCCTGAGTGGTCATCTCAAACGCATCGATGTTTTCCTTTAGTTATCCGTCAACTTGGTTGAGGATTAAACGTGTTAATCGTGAACGCTACCTGCGTCGTAGTGGCTCCCGGTGACGCCATAGCCTCTGGTGTCCCACGGTTTCTCTCCCCGCGTTCCTCCGTAGCTTATGAGCTACGACAGCTGTGCAAGTAGCTTGTCTCCCGCCTTCCTGCCCTGAGGAACACACACACACACACACACACACACGCATGCATGCACAGACCACACACATATTAGTGCCACAGGTGATTCAGCAGCAGAATGTGCAGAGTCCACGGAGCAAGTTAAACAGGTTTGCCTAACTAACTGTCACACAGGCTTAAGGAGGCTGCCTCTGAATGAAAGAATGAATTAATAAATGTATGAATAAATGTATACATTAATTAAAGATTGAATGGGTGTACTGAGAAGGTACAACTCACACCCAAATGGTTTGTGTCAACATATTGGTATTTTTATTTTGCTGAATAAATGGTCATTAATTATGTACAATTAGGATCTATTGTTATCGCCAAAAAGCATTGCCAGTCGCTGGTGGATGAGGTGTCATACCACACACACACACACACACACACACACACACACACACACACACAAGAGCTTTGGGTGTTTCTTGAAAAACGCTAGGCCTTTATCAATTTAATTAATTCATTTAAATTATTGCATACCGTATGTACTGTCTCCCACTGGGCTCCCGCTGCAGCTCGTAGTAGAGACTCCATCCTCCCTCCCCTCCTCCTCCATCTCCAATCCAAAAATGTTCACCAGGTCCTGTTGGAGGTGGTGTACCCTCGAGACACTATGAAATGAAAGCTATTTTTTCGTCTTGCATAGATTGAGTTTGACATCTCTGCTTAACTTAACTTAACAGGTGAGAAAGCAGTCATGTCATCTCTCATGATACTCCTGAACTATTCAACTATCAACATGTAGCCGATCGTAACCATTGCTAGCTAAATCAAACGCAATTCCCCAGTGCTCAAACAAAACGATAAACCCGCTTGTCTGTCTAAAAAGAGTTATGTATATTATACGTTCTTATAAAGACAAGCTGAACTAGAAGGAAAACATCGAGAACAAACTTCATTTTGTTCTAGTTATAACTACACATTATTTTCAACTTTGCCGTTTTTGTGGTCAGTTGTTTGCGCGTATAAAATCCCCACAAACCGATAATACATATTGAAATGTCACCCTGTGTTTACAATCGAGCGAGTGGTTCACAGGTCTACTTTCAATCAGAACACTGGGCTTCTGCCGCCATCTGGTGGCCGTGTTGTGCAATTACGATGGCTTGGCTTGGCGTCATTCAATTCTATTTGCTCCGTACTTTCAATAAAGCCCAAGTCAAATGTCAAAACTGGGTTCTCGAGATATCCACCGGTTTCTGTCTCATCAAAAACTAGGATGGTATTCACTCTAAAACATGAAATATTGACATTTTCTATTCATGATGTGTTCTCTATTTATTCACTCTAACCCAGTAGCATCTGTGTGGTTTTCTTTACTTGCACACACAAACAATCTCACAGGTGTTTCTTTTAGTTCTAAGATGACATATAGATTAGATTAGATTAGATTTCCAGACTGTGATGTAGTTGGTAAGGATGCTCTCGATGGTGCAGTGGTAGAAGTTCACCAGGATCTGAGTGGAGAGATGGACCTTCTTTAGTCTCCCCCCATCGCTCCACCCTTGACCAGGGTGGAGGAGTTGAGGGACCAAGAGAGGTTCTCGGAGATGTGAACACCCAGGAACTTGAAGCTGGTGATTGGGGAGTGTGTGACACCCTTGGTCCTCCTGCGGTCCATGATGAGCTCCTTGGTCTTCTTGGTGTTGAGTGCCAGGTTGTTTTTGGCACACCACGCTGTAAGGTGCTGGACCTCCTCCCTGTAGGTAGTCTCATCGTTGTCGATGAGGCCCATCACCGTTGTATCATCTGCAAACTTGATGATGGAGTTAGAACCATGCACAGGTATGCAGTCGTGCCAAGATCTGTGCTGCTTCACGTGGAGTGTAGCACCGAGGATATGGCATCCTCCGTGCTCCTGTTCTGGTGGTAGGCGAATTGGAGAGGGTCGAGTGTGGGTGGTAGACAGGTTTTGAGGTGAGCCAAGACCAGCCTCTCGAAGTTCTTGGTGATGATGGGGGTGAGTGCAATGGGGCAGAAGTCATTAAGACTCATGGCGGTGGAGTGTTTGGGCACCGGCACAACGGAGGTGGTTTTGAAGCACACAGGGACAACTGCTTGGGCCAGTGACAGGTTGAAGATGTCAGTCCAGACCTCAGTCAGTTGCGTGGCGCAGGCCCTGAGAACACGACCAGGGATGCCATCAGGGCCGGCAACCTTGTGTGTGTTCACCCTGCTCAGTGCCGCACCTACATCGGAGGGGGAGAGTGTGAGTGGTCTCTAGAAAGGACAGGCCTGATGGGTCCATCATGATTGTCCCTCTCGTAGAGAGCACAGAAGGTGTTCTGCTCATCCAGGAAGGAAGCATCGCTGGATGGTGGTGTGGAGTTGGTTGGTTTGTAGTCTGTAATGGCCTGGATGCCTTGCCACATGCGTCGGGGGTTGGAGTTCTTGAAGTTCTCCTCGAGCCTTAGCTTGCAGCTTAGCTTGGCCTCCTTGATGGCCCTCTTCAGGTTGGCTCTGGAAGAACTGTAGGCTCGCACATCACCTGATCGAAAAGCGCCGTCGCAAGCTTTCAACATTAGGCGGACCTCTTTGTTCATCCAGGGCTTCTGATTTGGGGATATGGTGATCATTTTGTGGTGGTGACTCTGTTGAGTTTAGTGTTTATGAAGTCCATGACGGAGGAGGCATAAGAGTTGATGTCTGTGTGGGTGCCATAGGAAGCCTGAATAGCAAACTCCCTCCAGTCTTTGTTTTCAAAACAAAGCTGAAGTGCCGAGTCTGCTCCTTCTGGCCAGACCTTGACAGTCCTTACTGAGGGTTTCACTCGTAGGTCTTATAGTTGTAAAAATATCGTCTTAAGCATTTTGGTAAATTGAACACCAGGCGAGCTGCTGCGTTCTGGATGCGTTGAAAGGGTTTGATGGCGGTGTCAGGGAGTCCAGCCAGGAGACAGTTGCAGTAGTCGAGGCAATGGAGGCGATGACGAGCACTTGGACCAAGATCTGTGCTGCTTCACGTGGGTGGAAGAGCCGGATCCTGCAGATGTTGTAGAAAGCAATTCTACAGCGGTGATGTCCTGTCGTTGTAGGATAGCTAGTCCTGTTCCCTGTCAATACTGGATTCATTGAAAAAATTGTTGTCCACATTAGTCACAAAATGATGGTAAGCTAAAGATAGCTTCAAGCTATCCTTCAACAAAACCATGCAATACAACAACTGTTCCAGTAGAGGGTGATCTCGAAGCTGAACTCAGCCATGACTTATGAACACGTGTCACATCTAAATGAATCATAAAATGACCAAGCTATGTCGTCAGAGATTAAGGAAACAAGTAAAAATACTGACTATTCTGACAAAAATGCTACAGCAAGTATATTCTCCTTTGAAATGTCCATTCCTGGTCACAACATTTGTTTTTTGTTTTGCTCTCAATGATTCACTATTCTCAGAGTTGACTCTGCCCACTGCGCATTTCAACACCCCAAGTTGCCAGATATGAAATGTTGCGCTTATCTCATCTTGCGCTCGTGTTCCTTCAGTGTCTCCCACCTTGGCAACACGCGTGAGCTTTGAGTCTGTCTGGGGAAGAGTGTGTGTGTGGAGACACTCTCTGCAGCTCCGATTTGAAAACGCTTGGTGTGATTACATATAGCACCTTTAAAAGCCTTTCTACAACATCTAGTGGCACAGTACACATACTCACATTGATACGCTGTTGACACAACCTTTGTAGCAGAGGAAAGAGCCCTCAAGGACATAGTGTTAGTGGGTTTTTTAGTGAGGTGTGTGTGAGATGCACTCTTTTGATGTTTGTGTGGCCGGTGCCGTTGTGCGTGCGCTGATGTGCACGTGCATTCACACCGCTGATTCCAGTTCATTTGGGAGTATATTTATAATACGCAATATTCAATACTTCTGGATTCAAGATGACATTTTTCAGATTATTTTGTATCTTTATCATGCATATTGTGTTATCGTATGTATACTGTGCCTCTCAAAAAATGTTTTTAAAAAAGTGTGTGTATATTACATATATATATATATTTTCTTGTTGACATTTTTTTTTATCTGTTCCCTACTTTTTTGCCGTCACCTGCCATGTCACAAGAATGCCACTGTTCAGAATGGGCCTGTGTTATGAAGAACACGTGACATACATCCACCAACACTTTGACTTTGACAGCAGTCCTCATTCTGATTGAATAAAAACATATGACATGAGAGCAAATAGCATGAAATAATAATGCTAATACGAAATAATAATGCTATATTCTTTGCATTAATGCTAGCGTCATCACACTGTCAACATGGGTTGTTGCTTCTGTTCTACACATTGGCGACATTCTGTTATTAAGTCAGCTGTGTTACTTTACTCCTATATTCAATCTATATTCCGATATTTAATCTTTAATCTATATTTCCTATATTTAAGTCATTCATGAGCTTATGCCACCTGCAGCATCATCATGCCTTTTCTTACTCTACTATAGCAGAACACTATTTAGCTGTCAGTATTTGTGCACATCACATTAGTTTTTTTGCGCGATTGATTGCAGTGGCGCTCCGAATCCAGCAGGGGCGCTGCGCCACTGCTGGATGGACTTGGTATGGACTTGGTATTCTCTATTTATATATATATATTTTCCCCCCCAATGATTTTGACCCAAGATTTTGACCATCATCCACCACAGAAAAGAAAAAAACACAGTTCCTATCGTGCTAAGAAAGCAGTACGTTTAAAGCGACTCGTCCCAATAAGTAGTCTACTTGGGAATCGAAGTGTTCCTTTTACCAGGGTCCTACTTGTTGTATACTTCAAGCAGGAAATGTAGTGGGGGCATAGTTGGTTGGGTGTGTGTGTGTGTGTGTGTGTCTTCATCCATCTGAGTGGGCCAAATTTCATAGTGGAATTGTCAAATTTGTTTGTCACACACACACACACACACACATCCACACACACACACACCATAGCGTGGATGACACAAACAGGCATAAATAGAATTACTCGTGGATGAAAGTCTATTCAGCCTCCCACGGAGAAGAGAGGGCATAAAAGAGTCTGTAGTGCCTTCTGCTCTCATTTCACACTTGAATGAGTTCACCTTGGCACCATTAATAACACTCCTAATTATGGTGGTAGACACACATCAATAGCTATTTCACAGTGAGGGTTGAAATAAAGGTTTAGTTTTGGATTACAGGAGACACTCGTGATGTTGGATTTGTAAGCTACTTTGCGGCCTTTTGCGGCCTTTTGATTGATTAATAATGAACGTTTTGTCTCATTTCCATGCCTCCATTATATCCTCAAGTGTAATCGGACATAAATGAAGCCTACGGGCTGTAGTGGAAGCGATGGTGTTAACTCCGCCATGGTCATCAAGTGGCACGAGGTCAAGTGTTTTATCGCCATGTGAATCTCTAAATTCTGGTTAAGCAGCAGGAGCAAATGAACACGGCCCCAACACACACACACACACACACACACACACATGCATACATACGCACACACCCGCATGCAAAAAGATGAATGAACAAACCCAAACACGAGCACCCATCCATGTGTGAAGCCGTGCAGGGTGAAGTGTGCCTGTGTTAATGTGAGTGTCTTCCCTTTAGTAAAGCTTGCCTTGTTGTGTGAACGTTGAGCATCACACTCTCACTAGCCGACAGGAAGTGTACAGAGGCAGGACTTTGTTATGAAACGACTTTATTTACTGTCTGCACGTTTTTTTGCTAAGATAAATGAATAATACAATAAATAAAAACTAAATGTGTGCCACTTTTTAAATGAATGTATCAATATATTGGTTTCCTCATTTTGGTTATTATATTGGTTTCCTAATTTATATTGGTTTCCTAATTTTATGTCTGTTTGTGCCCATATATAGTACTCTTTGTAAGCCATTTTGGAAAAACTCGTCTGCCAAATGTAAATGTAAAATACATGACAGGGTATACGTATATATTTTTCAGTGTTATTTATTACACATCTTTTTTTGGTAACAATATGCAACATGCGATATGCTCACACCTGGTGGTATAATAGGGCCCGGTCCCAGCATGGGACCACATCCACTGGAACCCACGGTAGTAGCAGTTGGTGGATCACAGTTAATTCTCAATCACTGCACTGCTGTTGCCTGACTTTTTCCACCAATCCACAACTCCTTTTCCTCTCCCGGTCAACCAAGAGCATCCACAGCATGCACAACATTCGGCACCACCCTGGACTGGGCTGCGTAGTTGACAGTTTTTGCATGGGCACTCAACCAAAGACTAAAAGTGTAGTCATTTAAGGGAATATTAAAGTTAACCAGGTGCTATCGGTTGGTTCTTTTTTCTTTTTCTTTGTTACGCTTTGACCACGAACGTTGGCGTTTTATTTTTCGTTGAACGGAGAAAAAAACCTTCTCTGTTTGAACCTTGAACGTTCGACCCGTGAACTTTTGACGCCACTTAATGCATCAGAAATAGATACATTTTAACCTGTGCAGCTACACACGAAAGACAGTAAACCCTGGATGTACGCCATCCGCATAGATACCAAATGGCAATGAAGATGTTGTCATAACATCGATGCAATATGCTGTCTGATACAAAGAACAATATCTATTTCCTTAACCCTCATCGACATTAATGCCGGGGTCCATCAATTCTGAACGTATGTCCCGGGGTTTAAGATCAAGTTTGTGTTTTTCTTTGTCCAGCTGTGTTGCGAATGCGGTCATTATTCTACATGGGGAGGCTGGGATGAAAGGCTGCCTTGCCTTCTCCCTGGAGGTTTGTGCTTTGTCCCTGCTCTTATCTCTTCCCCTTTCTCTGACCTTCCATTGTGAGTTGCTCGGAGACTGGCAGAAAGAAGCCCTGTCCATCAAACCTGATGCGCTCCTTCCATCCATTCATCCATCCATCCTCAATACATTGTCCATCCATCCATCCATCCATCCACATCCATCCATCCATCATCCATCCAGCCATCCATCCATCCATCATCCATCCGTCTATCCATGCATTGTCCACGATCTATCCATCCATCCTTAATTCATTGTCCATCCATCTATCAATGCATCATCCATCCATTCTTATTACATTGTCTGTCCATCCAGCCATCATCCATCCATCATCCATTCATCTACCCATTCAATGTTCCTCCACTTCCCCGTCGGTGCACACACCCCTTTATGACCAATCTATCATCCATCCATTCATCCATCCATCCATCCACCTCTGTCTCGCTCTCTCTATCTTTCCTTTATTCACGGTATACTGTCATCCTCTCACTTTGATGTGAGCTGTGGCTGGGTAATAGGGGTGCATGAACACCCACACACACACAGTCACCCTTCATTTGTGGGGCATGTCATTGTTACACCCACGTGTGTCCTCACGTTGGCTGTCCACCGAGCCCTGACCCCTTAGTTCCCAGGACACAAGGCATGTTGGCCTTGGGACCGACACACACACACACACACACACACACACACACACAGGTCCACAGTCC
>OMOU01083634.1:0-10000 GCA_900312585.1 Malacocephalus occidentalis
AATTGGAACTAACGGCAAGTTACTTCAATCAATCGGGGGATTGTCTGTTTGTTTTTTTAGTGCGCTATTACTTTATATGCGGAACTCAACATTGAGTTCAATCTTGAAAGCATGAGTGGTCTCGAATCGCCATGGTTGCGCTGCCCTTGGTTTGGTTCTGGTTCAGCCCGCAGAGACGTGCTGTGAGCTGCTTGTAGACAGAACATGGGCTAGCTAAGGTTCACGCTAGGAGTCAGCTTCTGGAGGCACTTCTACGTTGGGCTTCTCGGGCTCTACCACTGGCAAGTACAAGGAGGCTACCGCTTCGACACCAAACTCATAAATAAGGATGGACAGAGATGATTAATTCACAAGCGTCCTTGGTGGTCCTGGTGAAAGCAGGGGTAGGTAGCACATCAGGAACTAGCATTTTTGAATGAAAGGGATTTTGACTTTAAAGAGCTCCTATTTTACCAGCAGGTGTGACTTTGCTTATGGCTCGTAATAATAACTAACACTAATAACCATCATGCCTGATGGTAAAAAGGGATCACTAATTTGCAACACTTTAAATGTAATCAGCCAAATCATTCAGGTCAACCTCATCAGGTCCTCGTAAGATTTCCACCAAGTCTGGTCACACACATACACACACACACACACACACACACACACACACACACACACACACACACACACACTGGCAGAGAAAAATACAGACGATTCGACAATGTCCTCGGGTCGTCCACCACCGGCCCCAACATAAGACTGTAGTTACACACACACACACGGTGAAATGACGCAAGCCGAGGGCCAACAACACACTGCCAGGCAGCACCAACAGTAACACTTACAACGTATACCTCATAATCCTATTTTCACTCAAGTTTGCACACACGCAGACTCGGCAGAGAAAGCCAGCAGCAGGGTCCACCGCATTGTGCTTGTCTGGGCCGTCAGAGGAGTGGAGAGCAGGCGCTAACCTTTCTGCAGCTATTCCCGTCGGAGCAGAGAGCGCACTGCTTTGGGAGGGTGTGTGTGGCAGTGTGTGGGGGCTCAGCTTCTTATTGACATGCAGACAGGCCGCTTGCTCCGCCGGCATCACACACCACACAGACACAGACACACACACGCACCAACACATTAACGCAGACGTATATGAGCACAAACGCCCACATACAGTAGGCGACACACATTCACATTAGGTCGCGCGTACACACAAGCGTGCGTGTGATGTACCCAAACATACACACACACACACACTGGAGGAAAAGTAACACGTTCAACCAACACCGACTGAGACATCCGCCACCGAGCGCCATCTGGTGGACGTTTTTAAAACGTCCGCGATTAAAAACCGTCAAGGGCAGACGGCAGATGACATTTCATTCCCCCGCTACTTACTCCTCTAACTAATCCCCTGTGATGAGCTGGGCGACTCTGGCAGAGCACATCGATGAATAAAACACGTTTCTTTTAAAAATCCATGACGTGTTGTTTGATTTTAATTATAGGCGTCGCTCAGTTCAACATCATTAGTGACAGACACTCAGAGAGTCAGGCAGAGATATGAAGACCTAATCTTTTGCGTATAATTGATCTATCTGCATACATTTGGGACAAAACAAATACATCTCAGAGTTTGCTGGAAGGAATCAAAACTTATAATTATTTTGTTCTGCAACTCCAAAGATGGAAAGATGCGCGCACACACACGGGACTGTATACCGGCGTTATGCAGATGGCATTTAAAATGGCGTGTGTTTGTAGGCTTGTTCCTCCCCCCGGGTGCGAGGGAGCACTTCCCCGCTGCCTCTCCAGATTTACAGCCATCTGGATGTGGACGGGGAGAAACGTATGATGGATCCGCACCACGACCGACTGACGAGGAACCATGTTGTTGCGAGACGTTTATGAATGGAACAGCAGTTGCGAAGTCAAATACGACCGTTTACTTAATTCCTTTATACTGCAGAACGTTAACCGCAAACGAGGATGAAACAGACATCAAGTGTTAAATGTAATCAAGCCTTTATACATCTGAAGTCAAATAGTTGGGCGCAATCAGGCAAGACTAGGTTTGCCAAAACTAGTTCTATTCTGCAAACCTTGAAAGGTCACATTTGTTTGCCTCTGTCAGTTTCTCACATTTTTTTCTCAGCGACTTACATTTTATATATTTTGGTCTGGAGATTTGTTGACGAGCAGGATTTGCCAAAGAGACAAGCAATCAGCCAGTCCTCGACACCCAGGGACCTCGAGTGTCAGTTTGGCCGGATGGGGAGATGGCAGCGGAATACTGATTCAACTGTAAACTGTCCAAGGCATCTCCAAAAGATCACATTTCTGCTCCTTTGAATGTCAGAATTTCAAGGTGGCATCCAGTTCAGTGCGGAAAGATTTAGAACACAAGTGTTTGAATAGAGTTGTAGAATCATTTCATATTAGACAATTTACATTTTCCTTACAAATGTGCATTTCAGACAATCAGTTAATATTTCAGAATATACACAACACACACAACCACACCTCAATGAAATGCAGAAATAATAACTTCATTGTTACAACAATGACAAACCCTCTTCCATCTCCATCAATACAACTTGTGTCAAAATAATCTAGGTTCACTCAGGAGCAAAGTGACAGTTGGTTTGAGGTCAGAGCAATCGTCATGACGACTTCGATTTTTCTATACAGGTGCCTCCCCCTCCTCGCAGTCTCTCTTTAGCCGGCTGCTGCAGCCAATCAAACTGTGGCAGCAGAAGAACCCTGCTGGGTTCTGCATCCTCTACAGCTGGGAGAGCAGCTGTGCGGCACCTTCCACATTAACCGCTTCTCTCACCACCATCTCTCGGACAGCCTGAGGAGATAGACAAAAGAATACAGATTTAGTGTTTAAGAAAAACAAAAACAACAATAAACATTGATGAAGTTAAAGGGATCCCGATGCTACCAACAGGTTTGGTTAGCCAATTCCATGCCTAGACTGAGTGAGAGTACACCAGCACACCAGTTGGTACTGTCCACTGGGTATGCTGATAGGGAGGCCACAAAATGGCTACCGTTTGCCGCGGCTTGTCGTGACTGACGGACGTGGTAAAATAGGGGCCCTACTTAGGGGGACGATGGCCCATGTACCTGGGGGGGTTTCTGTGGTGCGGGAGCAACGCCTTTTGAGATGCTCTTCACATCCCTCTGGACCTCTGTGAAGATCTGGTTGAGGTTCTCCACCTTCTCATTCTTCACAGCATTCATCTGGAAAGACAACGCATGTATGCATGGAACGCCGGTACTGTTGACGCCACACAGCTGCGAGGGGTGGCCACAGAACTGGCGAATCCGGGATCGAAAGCCAGACACTCTGGATGCCATTCAGGATGTTCAGTTATAACATTCTTAAAAGATCACTGTTTTCAACATGGACCACATCTCCCCATTATTTGTGGTCTGACTGACTATTGCGGACAACAATCTTTGATGTTCGTCGAGTATCGCAAGTTACACGTCTTTGGGGCAATGCTGTCGGTCCATGTACGTCAGCTAAAGTGCTCGTTTTTGCCACTTTTGGCTCAGATTATTACACGTGTTGAACAACATTATGGAAACGGTCCCTGCAGATGAATAAAACCTTGTTCTTTACCTTTCACTCGATCCAGTCTGTTTGGTATTGTGTCCAACCAAGTCTTGCTGAAGCTCTTTTAACTCAACTGTTAAGAGTTGACTTGCTGCAGGCAGAGTGCAGTGGAAATGTGTTGGAGAGGAGTACCAGCAAGCAATTGTGTTGGACTACAGAAAGTGTAGCCAAGTAAGTCATGGCTCAATATTTAGCTTGATTTCCACAATGAGAGATTTTGCAGGATTTCAGAGTAAGACGATTCCTCAAACGACCCTCGGTTCAAGAAACAGTAAACGTTCTATGGGATCATTTTCCAAATGTTGTCCAACACTTGGATCAATCCAAGAGCCCATTCAGTGCCAAAATCAAGCACTTTAGCAGACATACATGGACAGAGTATTGCCACAAAGATGTTGCCTGGATGAGTTCTCACTCAACGTGTGACCAGTTTGACCCGAAACAAAAAAAAATCCCAACGTTATTCTTTGAAGGAGACATATTATGCCACCAGGTGGGAGTGTGATCAGCCATTGCAAGCCGTTTCACAATTGCCATGTGACTACCGTCTAGTGACATCACAAGTGGGACTGTACCGTTGTCAGTACAGTCCACTGGGTAGGCCTGTGGACTGATCTCGTAATCATACATCTAGGTGGACATTGCCACTTGTGATGTCACTAGACGGTAGTCAAGTGGCAATTGTGAAACAGCTTGCAATGACTAATCACACTCCAAATGGCCCCTTGGAGGCACTGGGTGTGCAACTAGAAATAATCGTAGAATATATACATAGGCACATTCAGCATGGCAGAATTTGAGCACGCTTACATGTTTCAGTGAAGTCTTCACAGGTTTTGCCTTGTTCTTGCTTTTGCTTTGTTTGTTGGCGATCTGGAAGACATTTTGGTTCTTCTTAACCCTCTGTTTGTTTTTCCCCATGGCTACCCTGAGGAGACAAGAGCAGAAAGTCAGTGCTCTATATACACTGACTAAGAATCCACAGATTCAGCTATACTGATCCATACATATGGAATCCGTATGCACGACGCCACTGTAGGATTGTTAATGTATTTGAGCATTTGTTTATTTGGCAGGGATGGTATACAACACAACAACATTGCTGTAAACGTGCCAGAAAACAACCGCATCTGGAGTAGCTATTTTATTATACAAATGACACAAGTTCATGACAAGACAATTCACTTTAATAATAATACACTTTATAGAGTACACCACAATATACGCAGTTTATTCTACCGACGAATCCAAACGAATGAGGAAACTCGACATACCTTCAAAACTACTTCAGTGACGCTCGGCGTGGACTAGCAGCGTGTGCTACGTGCGTCCATTGGCTGATGACGTAGAATGTGCGCGACGCGTGGGAAGATCGCGTCTGCTTGATTATATTGTTATAGTGTGCGTGTGTGTGTGTGTGTGTGTGTGTGTGTGTGTGTGTGTGTGTGTGTGTGTTTCTGCGTTTCTGCGTTTCTGCGTGTATTTAGTACACATATATTGAAAATATACATATTAACATATATATCTACTTTTTAAAATGTCGATATTACTTTCTGTTTGATGTTCAATGTTCAATTTCACAAAAGCACATTAATTGTTTGTAAAAACTAAGGCAATAAAGCGGACTCATAAGAATGTCACTGTTCAGAATGGCACTGTGTTATCAGATCAGATTCAACTTTATTGTCATTGCACAGAGTACGCATACCAGTACAACGAAATGCAGTTAGCATCTAACCAGAAGTGCAAAGTAGTAGCAAAAGTGCAACAGTATAACAACAATATGACAAGTATAACGACAGTATGACAGTGAACGTTAACAGTGACAGTAGCCGTATGAGCAGAATATGCAGAGAATGTACACCAACTAAAGGATATACTTATATTACTTATACTTATATTATGATATACATGCGGCAATACATCACTTTGACTTTGATTCTGACAGTTTTTGTATTCTTATTATTGTTTTATGCATTATTATTGTCAATAATAATATAAGCCTAATATTATTAATATTAATGTTGGTATTGACCGCGACAATAAAGACGGGGGTTGTCCGTCCGCTAATTATTATTATTATATTATTGTTGTTATTGTATTAGTTTCATGCAGTTTCTTCGTTCAAAAACATCAGCAGATGGCGCTGCAACACCGCTATCATCTGCGCTCCGGAATCGATGTATTTTCAAGTTGCAGCATTAAAAAAGTGGTGATGCTGATGTCCCGCCCTCCCAACCAGTCCCTGCGTTGTGCTTGGTTATGTGAAACGTCACATTATATCAAAAAACATTGTACAAACTAAACAGAACACTTAGTGGCAGCTATAAATCTGATTCGTACCAGTACGCCATATTTTCAACACAAAACGCAAACTCCAAAAATAAGAAATTAGTCAGCTCACAAATGAATTACATCTACACTCATTAAATGATCTAAATTAATACGAAAATTACTTCTCGCCAGTTCCATCATTGATCCCTATGGGTCATTTCCATATTTTCGCGCTACCAATCAGCGTGGAGGATCCCCATCTTTTTGCACATAAACAATGTCGACCTTCTTCCATCTTTAACGGAGCAGCCGCAGTAAGTCCGCGTCAATATTAAAACGAGTTAAAAGTCCACATCATTATTGTACCCAGGCTTCACTGCGTAGCTACAATATTAACACGAGTTAACGTAATTGCAGACTGATAACATAACGTCCTGTCACAGTGTACGTTGATAGACATGCAGTCGCTGTTATTTCCTGTCACACTGTTAATCCATGTATTTATTACGGCGTTATAGCTACAGTCAAGTACATTACACGATAAAATACAAAGCATGAACAATACCACAGACAATGCGAGAGAACTTGGGGGGGTAATTTATTCCATGTCATACATTGCCCAGTGCCATTAGATGGCAGTATTGCACTACTTTTGCAGAAACCTTTGATATTTAACAATTTCATATTGCAGAATAGGAATACGAATACATATTAATGAATACATATTGCCATTTGACTATCATGTCACATGGCAATATGTGGTCCACCTAGATGTATGAATTCTAGAGTAGTCTACCAGCCTACCCAGTGGTATTATTCTTATTTTAAATATATAACATTTACAAGGCTTCACTTAAAGTAATGACTTCTAGGGATAAACTGAAGGATAACTAAATATTTTTGTGTCTTTTGCATCTCAAAATCGTATCGGCAGTGGATTGCCTGGGTCCAGCATTGAAACGAAGGTAGCCATGACAGACCTCAAAATGAGGCATGTATACAGTACATACACACACGCGCACACACACACACAACCGTATATAGACTCTGTTAAATAGTTCTTGGAAAAGTGATTATACTTGGTGAACCAAATTAATATATAGAGCCCATACACACAAAGGATAGCATGGATTGTCACCATATAGTTCTGATATCTTCCCTATGTCCTCATAATATTTAGCTATTTAGCAGACACTTCATCCAGAAGAAAGATGTCATTTAATAACAATTAAAGGGCTCCTATTATACCACCAGGTATGAGTGTGATTCGCCATTCCAAGTGGTTTCAGAATCTCTGGCTTATGACATCAAAAGTGAGAATGTCCACCCAGATGTATATTGAACAGATCAGCCTATACCAGCCTACCTAACCAGTGGACTGTAGCAACCGTGCAGGCTGATCTATCCGGGGTACTCCTCAATAGGACCCCTTTAAGGGTTAGGCACACACGTCGGGGATCGAACTCCCAAACCCCGAACCTGAACAGATCGAACTGAATCATACACCCTACCACTGCCACTCCTTTCCCACCCCCACATGGCCTGCTCTCTCCACGGTGTACAATCTCTTCAAAATAGGTGATATGTGATATGAAGTTGCTCAACCTCCTCAGCTAAGGAAAGGCAACTTAAAGAGGGATGTCTGCTGTATTTGGCGCGACTGATCGTTTCTCCGTCAGCCTACTTGTGGCCACCTACGCCTCTCAGAGGTGTGATCGAACACTCACACATCTTTGCTCATCTTCTTCTTTCTATTCATAGCAATACTCTCACTCGGGTAAAGGACTCTTATGTGAGAGAATGTGACAGAGAGACAGGTCATTTCTTTTAAACTGTCCCGTTGTCATTTTATCTTACAATCTCATTGATTGAATTAGCTTTCACTTATTTGCTTGATGATGTAATGACATACCAAAACGGTTGGATAGTACTAATTAGTATTGTGTGTGTGTACAGCTGACAGATGTACAAACAGGCTCATAAATCATCCAGGCGATATTCAAGGTAGACTACCATCTAGTGGCAGATATAGGTCATTTGTGCAAATAAAATGATATAAAAAAAAAAAAACATTACAGCATACAAAAAAACATGCTTGGACGTTGGCCTGCATCACTCGTGTTGAGGAAAAGTGATGTAAAGTGATCAGATGCATTGGCCCTGAATTGACCCAGTATTGACCCTGTTGTTTAAAGTGCTCACGCAAAGTTGTTTAAAGTGCTTGCAGGAGGTTTATTGCTGTGTTCCCGGCCTGATGAGAGGCCTGGGGGCATCCTAGCAGATGACTGAGAGCACTGATCCCCCTGATGAGAGCACTGATCAGGATATCAGGGCTTCATATACACTGACCGGAGGTTGCTGGTCACGAGGGATGCGATGTGACAGGGTGTCTGTGATGGCGCGAACAGAGGTTGTTTTCCTCACAAAGGGTCAGACTAAGATAAAAGTATAGTGATGGTCAAAAGGTCAGATAAGGTGATGAAAGTCATGTGACATAAACTCTATATCTGGGCTGACGGACTTTTAGTTCGTTGACACTTTCTGCATAGCACCCTGTGTGTGAAGTAGAGAGTCTCCCGATGCATCGCTTCTCAACCCTCCTTTGTTAGAGTAACAGTCTTAGAAATAAATCCTATCATTTTAACCTGCAGACTTGGCATTCTCGTGTTTTTATACGCAACAACAGGGCTTGTCAAGGGGTTTCATCCTAGGAAATGGGATTCCGGAGAGTACCCTTCCAGATGTGCGCTGTTGGAACACACTGAACGCTAATTGGAATAAATAAATACACACACACACACCCACACACACAGACACAGTGTCATGAGTTCAAAGCGCGCGTATGCGCGCGTGGGTTAGCGCCACGGAGCAGCTAGCGTCTCCAGCGTATTACAGGCTGGGCTGTGGAGCTTTTAGTTCTAATGCAGGAGCCCTGTTCTTAAAATGTGCAGCAAGCACATTTGCATTTTGCACATGAAGCGCTCCGTGTCTGCCGCTGGGATCGTTCTATATTTAACCCGCCGCATTGGCAGTGCTCTGAAAGTCAAAACAAAGAAACGTGACTTTACATTGTGGCTCCCACTATCAGCCACCGCTAACACTACTATATGGAAACTGTGTCAGCTGAATATAATGACTTATAATTACTTATAACGCAGAATTACATGCACATTTTGCTTGTTAATACAATGAATAGTTGTCAAATATCACTTCCAGGAGGCTGTTCTTAGCAGATGGATCACAGGCAATGAAACTTGCATTTTATGTTCCTCAGCTGCATGCAGCTTGTTTACGTTCAGTTCACTTGAATGTTGAGTTATTTTGCCTTAATAAATATGGATATAAATATAAGACCACCGAATACTGCACTAAACTGGTCCGGTTGGGAACCCACAGGATTTGGCATATTTCTAGTATACAAGCTGTTGCAATTTCAGAGAGAGAAAGTGAGAGAGAGAGAGCGATCAAGAGAGTGAGACAGAGCACGAGAACGAGAGAGAGACAGAGAGAGAGGTAAAGATAGGTACAGAGTGAAGAAGAGAGAGATTGCTAGACAGACATGGCAGTCAAGAGAGAGAGAGAGGCTTGCTAGCAACAATAGCAGCATCTAGAGGGGGTGGGTTACTGGTGGATTTGTTTGATTGGTTAACGTAATTAGTCAGCGGGGACTGGTTGCCCTTGACGACAGCTGTGTTGGGACCCCTCCTCATCTCTCTCTGAGGTCACTCTGAATAAGGATCTGGGAAATAGTCAGAGTCAAGAGTCATGTGTTCTGGGGGGGGGGTCTCTCCTAGCCTTTCCAGAAAAGTCTTGAAGTCTTCCACCACCAACAACAGACTTTTCTATATTGCGGATCAACTCACTCTTCCCGTTAAACCTCCAGATATTCTCCTTGACCAATCGTTTTCCGTCGGGTTCGCCAAGCCTGATGGTGCTAGAAGCTGGAGTGATCAAACCATCATAGCATGGGGCTTGAGGAGAGGAGTTGCAGTGTGTGTGTGTATGTGTGTATTTTTTCTATAATTAACTATTAGTCAAAATGTTTAATGCCATAATGGAGATATACCCAAGAAATTAAATGATTGCAGATGAGAGGAGAGAGAGGAGGATGGG